>JAMZAV010008052.1:0-29388 GCA_024449915.1 Sweltsa coloradensis | reverse complement strand
CAATCACTTTAAAGATATAATTGCCTCGTAGGTCAAACTTGTGAGGCGGCACACCCGCTCACACAAAAATACTTCCTTCTGGCAAAGCGCCTGCTTTACAACTGCCCTAAAGTCCCAAGATGGAGGACCACCAACATTCCAAGTGACCAACGTGAGCTTTTCAACCAATCACCAATCAGTCAGTACACGTGAACTTTGTGGCAATAATGCACAACTTTTCATGGCGCCATAGTAAAATGCCCAAACAGCTGTCGTAACACACCTATTGACTTTAAATATTAGAATATAAACTAATAAATCTAGGAAACTAGATTTTTATTTAACAGAGGTAAATCTTAATCGAATCACAAGATTCTTTGTGTAATTAAGTATGAAATTTTCTTGTGATTCTGAATTATTTATAGCCCAATCCATAATCTCAAGTTTATATTATTTAAATTAATTTCTCTGAACAAAAATGAGTTTGACTACTGGTAGACTTGTCCCAACACCTGTGACCATAAGGACCTAAGTCTACTCGAGAGGGGTCGTACCGTCACAAGGTAATGACATTATAAATATGTTTGTTTGGTCAATTCAACAGCAACAGTTTTTCGATGCTTTATTGTTCCATCCATTTAAGTTCTATAATGTAACGACAATACAGAAGTTCAATAGTTACCGTCTCGGTGGTCTAGTTGGCTTAGGCCCGGAAAGTGGGAGTAATGGGAGTAATGAGTAATGAGAAAGTAGAATGTCCTCAACACATGGACGAGAGGAATGATTTTAAACTAAAACCTAATTTAAAAGAAATTTTATCTGATGAATCTGAGAACATAACCAATGTTTTTAAATACCTGAAATCAACACAGCTGTACAATAGGATTTAAAAATAACATGCCATTATATAAGAGAATACGGGCACTGATAACTTTAGTGTTGTGTGCCCTTAAACCCTAATAACTAACTAACTCACTCCAGTTAAAGAAATGTCTTTAATAAGAATATCTGCATTATAGTTTTCAATAGTACAAGCTTCATCCTCAGATAGCTGAGTTTTTAAATCATGTTTATGAGTTTAACAAAACCTGCAGCAAAAATTTGAGCTTAAGCTCTCTGTAAATCCAAGTATTGAGTTCGATCCTAAATTATCTCCCAAGATAAGGCCAACAATAAAATAGACCGTTGTTGCACCTCGACTTGTATTAATAGTGACACCAGAAGTTGCGGCTGCAATCATAGCCTCTGTGACATGGTTAACCTGATCCTGGATATTAGCAAATACTTCATTGCTGAACACAGCAAGCTTTTCATACATGCCACAGTCTGCACGTTTTAAGTCCCAGTGTGGAGCCCTCTGTTTTGGTTTTCCCTGATGGGTAATATTGACAAGTATGGGGAAATGGTCACTCCCACATAGGTCTGGCAAGACGCTCCATTCAACATCTAAGGCAAGAGTAGGTGAGCAGAACGTCACGTTATAGCAGAGCAAGATCCATTGGCAGTACTAAAATGGGTTGGGTCCCCGTTGTTAAGAAGGATAAAATTTTGAGCCATTAAAATTTCTTCACTTAAAATTCCCCGTGGATTAGATGAGGAGTTACCCCATAAAATATTATGAGCATTAAAATCTCCGAGTTAAATGAATAGACGTGATAATTGTCGTATAATTTTATTGGCTAGATTTTTAGATATCACACCTTGGGGTGGCAGGTACTGATTGCACAGTGTGACTAGGCTGGGAAGAGCAACTCTGACAGCACAGCCTGCAGAGTTGTTGTGAGCGGCAACGATTCTGAATATATACTTTGTGTACAATAATAGCTACTCCTCCCTTGGCTCGCTCTCCTGATGTGTCATCGTTTCTGTAAAAATAGTAATTACTAAGTCTAGGGTTGTCAGTACACTTAAAATGGGTTTCTTGAATACCTAAAATTGCTGGGCTGTGTTTTGATACTAAAAGTTTTAATTCTTCAGAACGGGTGAAGTACACTCTTACGTTCCTTTGAATAAAACGTCCATTATAAAGACTTTTAAAACTTTGCTATTAAAATTACTTGTCATGGAGCTCATTTTATACTGAATAGGTTTGTATGTTCGTTTCTTTACTTTGTACTTGTATCGCAACCTTTTTAGCTTCTTCCCTGCTTCCCCGTTCTTTGGACACCATTGCACTCTGAGCAAATGTCGAACCTGATGGCTTGCTCTTGAGAGATTCAGCAAAAGATTTACTAAATACCGGGGCAGCAGATGTTCAGTACCTTTTCCTTGCTTCCTGAATGGACACATTTTCTTGAGCTCCGAGTTCTTTTTGAGTTCCATTTGAGTTCCATTTGACCAATGACGCAGGGTGTGGGCCCTACACCCCCCTTAAGGCTATTGTACCGCCTCTGGCCGATAATTTGAAAGTCGAAGAAACATGTCTGAAAAGTTTTTTGAATGAAAGAAGGCCTTTAAAATAACAGGAAAAAAATTGTGGGCGGGACATAACCTCACTTTTGGAAATTATATTTAGATTTTTGAACAAAAGTGTGATATACAAGACTAGTTCAAAATAAAATTTTAAAATTTTGAGAATCGGTTTTCTGGACATAGTTTCTAAACACCTTTAGCTACAACTTGACTATAGCCAAAATAGTTTTCTGAAAATAACAGTTGGTGTGCGAATTTTTTTGTCAAACAGTACAAATACGAGTTTTGTTGTTGTGCAGTTTATGTTTGGTCGGTGTTAGCTTCTGTTCAGTGCGAGATTACAGGCTTGACACAATATAGTGGTGCTGGTTTCTGTGCTGTTGTTTTTTTGTTTTGTTGGGGTCTCTATTAAAAACCTCATGTCGAACATGTCAGCTTCATGGTACGGTATAAGCTTGTGAGTTAAGTCCCATTGATTAAAAATTGCCTTGTCACTGGCTCGTTTCCAAATGCCTTACTGACGAGCGTTATTTAGCCAGATGGCGAGACACATACTTAGAACTGAATTGTATTTTCCCCCTGTGGTAGTGTGGAGAGGTAAGGAATCTGCACAGCTAGCATCTTGTCTTCTCTGTGACAATTTCTGTATAATCGAGAACGACACTAGGAACCTTAGGAAACAGGGCATGGCATGTTAAGGAAAATCTCTTCCTTTCTGGCCAGAGGACCATCGGTGATAAACATGAGCTATCTTTTTTATATTACATTATTGAAATAATGTTAAAAGACACTGCTTACATTTAACATTAGCTTCATCATCGTTAGAACTTTTTGTTTGTTCAATGGAGCAAAAATTGTGCGTCTATCTCTATTTTGCTTACTTGCACTCTGCAAGCAGTTGTTCCCAACTTATTCCCAGTTGTTGTTTTGTTCGTTTCGATAGAAGAAATGAGGAAAATTCTTATTTCTTGAATTTATCAACCTCTGCTAGTCACTCGATTGAACTCAGTGGGTCAAAAAATTCTAGTGTGCTACAATCTACTATCTACCTGTGAGTGAGGTGAAATGCGCCGTGTTATACTTGGTCTGTTATGACAGTAGAATCCATAGATATTGTAAATTGTAATATCTACGAAAACATAGTATCGTCGCGATGAACCTCACTACAATTTTAAATATAGCTCGCAACCAATTTTTATGCATCTTTGAGATCATGTGTAAAAGTGTCATCATACAATTTTAAATAATTTCAATACACTTGACGTGCAACATCGATATGACCTCGCCGCCCCGCACCTTTTGACTGCCATCTATACAGGCTACAGTACACACAGCGCAGCGGCAGTCTCGCAGTTGGTCAGTTGTTCTTGTCGGAGGCGGATGTGTTTTGTCTCCGCTCTTTGTTCTGTTCTTGTTCGGTCTCCACAGTAAAAAGGAGTTGGCTTCTGTTACTATTGAATGTGTTTTGTTTTATGTGTGTTACCGTTACGAGGATGTCTGTTCTGTTCAGACTGTAATTTTTGTTACTCCCTTTTCTGCATTGCTCGTCAGTCGAGTGCTTGCCATCTCGGTATTGCGCCCCGTTTGTTCCGTCCATACAGCCCGTGGGGTTTATGTTTGGTCTGGGTGATATAGCTCGTCTTACTGCTGAGTGTGTTGTTTCAGCAAGTCTTGGCGTTGTGTCCTCACATTGTTCTGTTCAAAGTTTGTTAACTTCAGGAGGTTGTCTGTTCTGTCCAGACTGGAAGGTTCCGTTTACTTTTTATTCTATCCTGCTTCTCAGGAATTGTCTTGTTACGACGCACAACAGAATAACATGTTGTGTAGTGTGTGCCCCCCTTGTACTGAAGGTGCAACCAAGCTGCAATGTTAGTGTGGCTTTTGAGTGAATCCACAATGCCAATGCCAACAGCCTGCCACGAATTTACCATAATAAATTTAACATTTTATGGATTCTTATTATTGTTTATTCTTGGGTTACGACACCTTAGTATGCCTACTATAATTATCACCCGCATATGTGTTAACTATAATGACATGGGTTTGCCAGTACGACTGCATCATAGTGAACTATATTTTCATATGAAATCAAGCTAGGTCTTGTCTGGTGTAGTTTACTGTATAGGTTTAACCGAATTATCATTACATTGTTGTAGTTGGGAGTTTCAGTGTGTAAGGCGCCACAGCTGCCTTTCGTAAACCCAGCACGGACACAACTCTCATTTCATATTCACGTAAATATTTACTTGTCGTCAGTACATTATGGGCCTTGCATCACGCACTCACATTAATGTGAGTAGTAACACGTGTTTTCCACGTAAGCATGTGTATTGTGTGGTCCGTAACAAATTGTAAACACAAATGAAAATAATCGATTTACTATTTGATCCACTAATTATTGTTGATTGGCGAAGTAAAATTTAAAAAAACGACAAGGCTGTTATATTATCATTGCCGTACATTGTATTGCTATAGTGATCAAATTTACGCAGGCACGCAATTTGTTTAAATAATCCCTCATAAGCAATTACTTTCGAGTGGAGCTAGCGTATATGAAGGTTATAACTATTTACATGTTTGAAACCGTACTGATATTAACTACTCTTCGGGTTCAATATCTGTGTGTGGCTCGTTGGTCTTGTTGTGTGGCTCGTTGGTCTTTTGTGTGGCTTGTTGGTCTTGTGGTTAGCGTATCTGCTTCCAATGCAGAAGGTCCAGGGTTCGATTCCCGTCAAAGTCAGTTTTTTAACTTCTGATTTGGACTTAAGTCCATCAGTTCTTGTCTTAGGAGTTTGTAAACGTTGACTTTGGAGCCGTCCTAGCAACGAAGCACATAATAAATTTCAGAGTTGTTCTGAATCGGCCTTGTTGATTCTGGCATTGATTCGCGGGTGTTCGCACTGTCCATACCACTGATTGCTATATTTTCTATTAAAAATATCGATCTTTGGTTGGTTATCGCTCACTCGTCGATTGCGTCGGCGCCTGCAGGGTTGGCTTGGTTGCTTTGATTTAAATTCCCCCACTGAAAATCAGTTATATAACTGAGTGGGTAGACTCTAAATAAAATTTATTTTTTTATTTAATCTCACATAATGGACATATACATTCTATTATTTTACCAATTACATTTTCATTGTACAATGAGTGTATTTGATTGGCAGACATGTTAAATGAAACCATCTGTTGCACATGTCACAGTCTATCCAATGCGCACTGACATTGACGCTATGTTCTCCAGAAACATAGCACAATTTTTCCACATTTGATGCTCTTTAAGTAGTATAGTTTGAAAATATGATCTAAAATTGTCTGCTTTTATTGTGCCGTATTGTTCAAATCTAGTGAGCGTCGTTGAATTGTACAGAAGCACATAGACACCGCAGTTACGCATCGTTCTGTAGTGGGTACTCAACATTTCCACTCATCTAATATGATGGAACATGGCACCTCATCATTAATATGTTTTTTTTTGTCAAGAATGATTTTAATGTTTTAGACATTATATTACTTTTCTGTCTTCCATTTTGCTAGTGGATCGAGAACAGAAAATTCACAACAATCGACGTTTGCTATTATCAAGATCAAATGCTTGCCCTAAACATTATGTGCCATTAATAATATACCTCTGTTCTTCAATCATATAGGTGATATAATTTCTCTCATAGTGTTATCAAACAATCTTGATGCAAGACAAAGGAGTCAATCAATTGATTTCTGCCTATTACCCTGTTTGACTTTATAACTAAAAAGGAACATGCGTTTATCACATTGTCGTTAGCTACATGTTATGTTCATTATCTTGACCTGCTGTCAAAGAATTGTAATCCAAAAAAGTTAATTTCAGTTCGGCGCCTTGTTCCTCGTCTACTTTATACAAACCGATGTAATATGGCAATCTACTTAGTCTCCTATAGTACAGTGTATCACGAACACGCTTATTACTAAAGAATGCTAATCTGACCGCCCTGTCATTTGGCCCACAACTTCCACATACCATTCTTTTTCTGAAATTCTGTGTAAGCTAATTCCACATTGCATTGTTCATTGGTAGCGTTTGCTTGCTACTTGCTGTTTTAGAAGAAGTTAGATCTATTGTTGCTACTGGTTTAACAACGTTTCGTCCATGCGATTTGATGGGTTAGTTGGACTCTCTGTGAACTCTTTTTATCACGGTGTTATCTGCCGTGTTATTGATTGATGTTAGATTGTTGTTTAGACTAGGATTTTGTTTACTTAGGTGGAATTCTATGAAATCAGTTTTATTGGCATTTAGTAAAAGTTTGTTATTTTGGAACCACTTAGTTACTGTGCTCAGCACTTCTTCGCTAATGGCTATCAGATTTTCATGTATTTTGCTTCGTATTTGGATACTGGTATCATCCACAAATAATTCTATACCTATATTGTTCAAGATTTAGGTGGGATCATTTACGAATATTAGGAGCCTTGAGGAACTCCACAGTTGACTGCTTCACCATCAGATAAATAACATTTCACATGATTGGATTCATCTGTGGTTTTTATTTCAACATGTTGCATCCTGTCTGTCAGATATGATTTAACTAGATTATACGCATGACTTCTTATTGCACAATAATTGTGCAGTTTAGCCAGTAGTAACGAGAGAGTAGTAATGAGAGGTTACTGACTCTTATTAGTTTTAGTTGATTTTATGTTTTCTTTGGATTGTGGAATTTTATTAAATTTAGGCCTAATGTTGAGGATATTAGTTTCATTTAAGTTGGCAGTCGTCGGCCTAGATGTGTTAGTTTTAATTGATTATGATGGGAAATCTGTTACTTTGATTGGATTTTGTGTTGATAGTAATGATTTAGGATTTTTATGGGGTTTTGTTTTGGGGGGTTTGAGACTATCTAAGTTTCTTCCGAGGCACCTTTGGCCGAAAAGGGTGAAGAGACTTTGATGATAATTGTAAGGAGGTGGAGACTCTAGGATTAACTAAGCTATAGTTTGCTTTGCAAATTTATCATTTTGTTAATTGGGAAAAGAAATTTAAAACAGTGTATTCCTCCCCCACAATCATCTAACACCCCGGGACACACCCCACATTCAAAACGCTGTCGATCTACTGTCTCTTTTTACTACGGAGGCTATGAGTCTTTGGAGAAGAGCGGACTGGCTTCTTGGCCGGCTTGTTCTTATTTGGTCTTTTAATGGACCTTTTCTTTGACGTTGAACTTGAAGCTTGGTCTTCCGTAGAGAATGTATAACTGTGTTCTGACTGGACAGACCCGGGACGAGAATCGCATGAATCCTTTTCACCATACTCTGCAGAATTTAGAAATTCCTGTGAAGCCTCGCTGTGCATGGATAGCAAATCATGCTCTTTAATATTGAGCACATTAAAATCTGTCTCATTGGAAACAAATAGGTCAGGCATCAGTTTTCTCATTCGCCTTATCTCGACTCTTTCTAGTTGGTTGTAGATGCCTACAGGATCCTTCCATTTGTGTAAGTCAAACGATTCCAAGTTGGTACCTCGATCTTCGAGGAATTGATGTATGTTGTCAACTCCAAATGATTTCAGTTGTTGCAAAGGGAGGCGATGGTTTGCATTCCGTTGTAAATACAAATCGTATTTTTCGTCAAGCATCTCTTTAAATTCGACCGTAAAAAGGTCGTGGGCTTCTTGCAGTCTTTTATTTTAAGTCACTATTCTCTTAGGCGGTTGAACCAGCTGCCTAAGAGGACAGCAGTCCAAATTCACGATTTTTCCATCCCTATAAGGA
Organism: Sweltsa coloradensis; assembly: GCA_024449915.1. Taxonomy (NCBI): domain Eukaryota; kingdom Metazoa; phylum Arthropoda; class Insecta; order Plecoptera; family Chloroperlidae; genus Sweltsa; species Sweltsa coloradensis. Next base: position 21,244 of record JAMZAV010008052.1, on the reverse strand, counting down.
ACTTTGCTCAATTTAGGATTTCCTTTTGCTTCGTACCTCCTAGTTTTATCTGGCAAGGCTTCCTGGTCATTATAATTGGGATACATGAATCTTTGAATCAATCTCGTGAAACTAGTAAAAGCTGAAAAGCACTTTTGTAGTCATCTGTACCGTCTTCAAGATTTAGTACTACTTTGATACTTGTAACTTAAAAATAGTTCTGAGTTACATCCCAGGCTGACCAACGTTTTTTTCATAGTTACAAAGTTCACGTACTAGAAGAACCGGGTCCAGAATCACTATCTGGATTTCCCGGAGGAATCAGCAATAATTTTCGCCCCCCCTTTGTGCCACGACTACGCTTCACTGGTATGGTTGTGAATGGAGCTGGGTCTACCAGTGGTGCTCCTGTATCGTTGTCATCACGTTCATTAGCAAACTCATTGATTGCTGTTTGTACGAAACATGGCAGGAGCGATATCTGTTTCTCCCTGATTTCATCTATATGTTGGCCTGCATCGGTAGCTCGCTGTCTACTCAGCTTATGCTTGACATAGTGCAAGTTAAACGCTACTTGTGCACCGTAAAGTTCATTTTGTAGACGGTTCAATTTAAGTCTAGCAGATTTTAATGCTACATTTTCGTGTTGTATGGGTAGAATGCCAATGATGGCACCAATATTTGGCATCACTTGCTCCGGATCCATTATTTACCCGAGACCTCAAGCGGAGCCGGAGTACATTTCGAAAGGAGTTGGCTACGTGCCGGTACCGGGTTTCCCCTCCTCCCTTCTGTTCATACTTCATCCTCATCTATCACCACTCATCGTCTCGATTAGCCAAAGTTCATAAATATGAGAGGTTAAGCAATATCCAATCAATAATAATAATATTTAAAAAAATGAAACAAGCAAGTTGTATGCGTATACTTATATTGTATATTATACGGAACTGTTGACCCTTCTGCTTTGATTATATATACACTAGAAAAATACAGCATACCAAATGTGAGAAACTCTTTCCAGTGGGGATAAGGTTTTGGACAAATAGCGCTGTGAGAATTTTGTTGACCACGTGTTCCTTCACTTCCTTGAACTAGATTGGACACACGTGGAGCATTAATTTTTTCGATGTCACGAAAATTCATTTTGTCATTTCACTCCAAGTCTGAAACTGTTAGCAAGTGATGATCCTAGGGGTCGGATTCTATCAATGTTTTTAAATGACTCATTGGAACAAAACTAAGAATACCTCTGCTTAAACCTTCAGTGATTCTTTTAATGACTTAAAGAATCACTGAAGGCTTAAGCAGGGGTGTTCTTAGTTTTGTTCCAATGTGAATAGTATCTTGGACATATATGATGTATTTTCACTATATTTTGATTGAAACCATGTCCACTTTGTTGAATATTATCTAATGAAAGAGAAGTTGGTGATAATTGAGACACGTGTCTCTTCCCTTTTTTCCGTGGTTTGGCCTGTGAGTAGGGGAGTAGTGTATTCCCCAAAACTAAGGGGGAGCTCTGGCCGGTTGGGATGCGTGTTGCAGAGCGAGCTCTTGCGCAACTTTTTATCACACCTTTCTTCATTCACACAGCCTTACTCATATTTATTTTCTTCTTTCACTTTTTTCTTCTCCATACTTGTCGGCCCTCTCTGCAACTACCACTCCTCCGTTCCCACCCAGTTTAACCCATCCTATCCAACATCCTCACTCATTTTTATTAACCTTCCTCGTCTTCCCTTACGTTCCTCCCTTTGGAAAGAAGAAAACATGGTGGTAATCCACAATAATTGTGGATTACCATCCATAATTATTATAGAAAAAGAAAATATGGAAGATTCCAATACACTTGACATAGGCACTGATAACTCTACTGTTGAGTGCCCTAAAACAACATTAACTAGCTTACTAACTCATCCTTTTCAAAAGGCGGCTGTCACCATCTGAAGAAATACCTACTATTGTTATACCATAAGAAATTGCCTCATTGAGGATGTGTTGCCATCTGGCAATAATATGGGACGCCGAAAACCTGTTTTATGTTCCGAAAAGCGCCATCGACGCAGCTAGTCTTGGGCCCACCAGTGGCATCACCTAAAAATTCTACTCCATCGTCGGAGCCATCCTTAACCTCCGCAAAGTTGTTGTTACGACATGCTGCTGCCCAATGCCTCTTTTTATTGCATTTCCGGCAGATTGCATTTGTCACTGGACACTTGTCCACCGGGTGGGATTCCTTGCCACACCGTGAACAATACTGATTTAAATTAGGCCTATATGCATTCGTATGACTTGTTACTCTTGAGGGTCTATTCTGAACTGGTTAAATTGGCTTATTAATTTCTTACGCAAAGTAAACCTTTTAAATTCAATTTAAAATTCATATTTATATATCAACCAGTAAAAATCGATGGTCACTGATAACTTAACTGTTGTGTGCCCTAAAATCCCACTAAGTAACTAACTAATGGCGTTTTCCATTGGCATGCACTCTGCGCGCACAGAGATGTCATTGTTGTCAACCTCCACTTGAATAACATTACAAAACTGAACAAATGAAAAGACAAGTGACAATCCAGTGCGCACTAGGGCGCACTAGTGCGACCTGAGTGCGGCCAATGTAAAACGCCATAACTAACTAACTAACTAACTAACTAACTAACCGAACTGGCTTACCTTTATACTTATGCTTATTTGTAGCATCCACCTTGCCATTGTTAGGGTCTGTTGTAGTATTTTGTCTCACCAGACCTTGCTTCTTTTTAATATTTTTGCTTGCCCTTACCTTGGCAACCGCCTTCTCTAACGTGATATCTGCGACAATATAGTGTCGTCACGATGAGCCTCACTGCATATCTTCATATAATACTCACAACCAATTAATTACACACCTAAAAGCACATGCGCCACTGTCGTCAACACGATTTGCAAGTCAATGCACTTTGCGTGCAGCTAACGATATGACCTCGCCGCCCCGCACCTTTTGACTACTACCTGCACGCACACAGCAGAGAGCGGAGAGCCTGCCTCGTCTCGCATCGCAGTCGGTCTGTTGTTCTTGTCCTAGGCGGACGTGTTTAGTCGCGCTCTTCGCTCTGGTCTCATTGGGTCTTCACAGTATATTATGGAGTTAGCTTCTGTTGCTGCTGTGTGTTGCTTGTTCAAGTCTTTGCTGTGTCCTCGTTCTCATTCATCATTCTGTTTAATGTTTGTCACTTCAGGAGGTTGTCTGTTCAGTGCAGACTGGAAGGTTTAGTTCTCTCTTTATTCTATCTTATTTGTTAGAGAAGCGCTCGTCGTCTCAGCATTGTGCTCCGTCTGTTCCGTCCGTGCAGCCTGAGGAGTTGATGTTCAGAAAGTGCTAGGTTCTGTCTGATTAATATGAGATTAGAGCACGGTTTATGTGCCGTGCGGTTTCCCGCCTTAGTTCCGCTCTCGTTCGGCCTCCACAGCACATGGCGTTGGCTTCTGTTTCTTCTGAATGTGTTCTGAGAGATGTCTGTTATTTTTAAGAGAATGTTCCTTCCAGACTGAAAGGTTTTGTTGCTTCACAGTAAAGCGTTCGTGATCTCAGTGTTGTTCTGCGTCTATTCCGTCCGCACAGGTTCCCTAGCAAAAAAATCATTTGAAGATCAATGAAAAAAATCAATTGACCTCCAATTGGCCGACAACTAACTTTTGGAACACCAATTGACCAAATGATATCAATTGGTCAATTGGCAAGTATACCAATTGGCAAGTATATCACCAATTGACATCATTTGATACTAGCCAATTGACAGTGTTCCAAAAGTTAGTTGTCAGCCAATTGGTGGTCAATTGATTTATTCAATTGATATAGCCACTAGCAATTAACCATCAATTGACCTTCAACTAACATTCCAAAATGGCAAAACAAAACATGATCTATTGGTAGTCATAGTCAATCAATTTTATACTGGGCGATAGCTCCCTTATAAGCCTATTTTCTCGTGTGTTTGTCATAGGCCTAACTCACATTCACCTTGGGGGGGGGGGGGGGGGGGGGGGTTGCACCTATAATATTGATGTACATAGGGACATGTCTACATGTTACCAATGTAGACGGGACGTGTTGTCGATGCAAGTCGTATCGTGCAGCGTGCTGTAATCGTGCATGATGCACATCAAAACCTCTAAATCTCTCTCCAGATATTTTTGGAAATTTTGACGGTGGTATTTTGTAAAGAATTTTTCAGATTCATTTAAAATGTATTGACTGTGTCAAATCTAAAATTTTGCATTATTTTAGCTCCAAACACAATCAACAAAATAAACTGTTCAAATTTCATTTAGGTATTACAGATGTCAGCATTAACTTTAAAAAATTATCATTGGTTAGTTTCCAAGAGCATTTTGAAAATGCTTATCTGCAAAAAGAACCAAAAACTAAAGATTTCGATTTGTCCTGCAAATGTACAATAGTTATTTTCGTTTTCGTTCCAAACAAACATAGGTAGGCCTAGGCCTAATGTAAAATATGTGTAGGCTTACAGTTTAGAAAAAAATGTTGGGACATTTTAAAAATTTTGTTGTTGGCCTAAATTAGATATTAAAAGGTAGAGCCTATAGTCATATAATATTTATTTCAAGTATACCTTAGCCGAATCATATAAAATAAATTTTTGTTAATCCTAAATTTCCCAGAATTATTTGAATACTATCATGTTTTGGTTAAATTGTCAAATTTCTAAAATATGAGAGTAGCTAAAAGGTGCTGGAAAGTGAAAAGCAAATATTTCTGGGAAATTGAGTCAGGTACCTAGGCCTACTGACTACTGAGTAGACCTACATTTATTTTACTAGGCCTACCGGTACCTATAGTTAATAGTTGGGCTCCAATGCTCCATCTTACCAACCGTGATCGTACCAGGCCAATGGCTAAGAGTATGATGTGGAGTGCAACAAAGAAATCTCTGAACTTTGCAAGGTAACCAGGCACACCCTGAAGCCACAAGCATAGACCTACATAGCAGCATAAAAAATGGTGAATAATCAATGTTAGTGCAGTTAGCCTGAAATAAGGCACGGGATAGGGAACTAGTACTTTTAAGTCTATTAAATGATTTAAATTTAAATACCACGGATGGTAATTGATCAATAATCACTAACCTACTATCCCTTCACAACCCAATGCTTATTATTTGTCTAACATTTTCTTAAAATTAGGTAGCCTACCTAGGCCTAGGGCTACTAACGGTGCCAAGACCAATTTCATCCATAGTCAAATTAATATAATTTGCATGCCTATTATTTCAATTGAGCTTCCATGCTGGGCTACTAAGCAAAAAAGAAAACAATTGGAGCTATTGAGCTAATAAATAATAAGTAGGCCTACGATAGCCTACCTAACCTAAGTTAGGTTGATGTAGACACAAACATTTAGGCCTACCGTGGTTGTAATTAACTTTTAGGCCTACATTAACTGATTAAAATGTTGAACTCATTTCATTAGAATCTCTTATTTTATTATTCACGTCATACAATGTTACACAACGCAGAGTAGTCGATTGCAGATTTTTTTTAAATCATATAAATTTTAGAATTTGTAAGATTGCTAGTATTTTGTGACTTTTGGGTAGCCTGGTAGACAATAACTTCACAGTGTTCCAACTGATTGTTGACAATTTCCTCACTATATGAAGACTTTGCAAGTAACAGGTAGGTCACCGGTACTTTAAAGTTTGGATTTGGAATGTGGCACCCATCCATGGAAATTAATCTGCAAACAATCACATCCTAATTTCAGAATTATGAAATATACACAATTAATAACTGTAGGCCAAGGAAGGACAGGTAGGTAGGGTAAACAGCGCCTAAATAATAAGCATAGGGTCTATCCTGTGGGACTACCGGTACTACAAATTAGGCCTACAGCGTTAAGAGCTAGGAAATACATTTTGGAGGCATTGAAGCAGAGAAATGTAGTCAATGTTATGTCTTATTCGGCTATTCATAATTCGGCTCAACTTGCTGTGCCAGCCTTCGAAATGGTTGTTTGTGCGTGGCCTATCATTGTCGAAATGATTTTAAATTGATCTAAAAACATAAGCGGGTTCATTAATAATTAGAAGTAAAAACACGGTGTATATTTTATGACGTCGATAAAAGATGAACGAGGTGATCATATCTCATGAGTGACTCAAAACTAATATCAAGATATTACCCCTTCTTTATAGAATGTTTCACATTAATTTGATTCAAATTAGTCTTTGTATAAGTATTTCTTAAATATTTATAATGTTCCAATATTCTACCACAATGTCAAATGTTTTTGTCACATTTCATCACACTTTCATTTCACAAGTGTAAGGTTGTAAGTATCATGATTAAATTTGTTTATTAATCATCAATTTACTGATGTTTTAGAACTATGTTTGTATAATTTTAAAATATGCTCCATCAAACAGCTACTGTAAAAAATTGGAGGAATATTATATAAGATATTGACATTCTTAGCAATTAATATCCAGTGGCCATATGCTTCTAGATTATTTATTTCAATAACGTTATCTGGTGATGTGCTTGCTTGAATTGCGTCAAAAGATTTGGCGCCTATGAGTGTAAGTAGGATGGCCGCTTTTCGGTCCGGGTCGGTTATGGCATTTCGTGTGATCACTTTAATGGGATTTTTTGACACTTTCTCGTTAGTGGGGTCCTCAAGTAGCTCGTGCATTTTTGTATTGTATTCAGATGTATTCATGACAACAGTGGCGGATCCCTTATCACTCTTAAGAATTACAATATCGGTATTACCTTTGAGTTCCCTGAGTGCTGTACGTTCTTCCCTCGAGATGTTACTCTTCGGCGGTCTAGATGTCTTGATAACCCTGGCCACATCCTGGCGTATCTCTTCCGCCTTGGTATCATCAAGACGAGTAATTGCTGCTTCGACGCCCACTACTATATCTTCGATAGGTATTTTATTTGGCGCGATTGCGAAATTTAAGCCTTTTGATAATTGACTGTAAGCGGTATCACTGAGGGGAGTACTTGAAATATGTCTTAAATCGGCTTTAACCTGCTTCTTTTTTGGTCCACATAGATACTAGAGCATAGTACCAATCTAAAATGCCCATTTTTTACACCGTGTCTTGAAACTATGCCCAAATATACCCCTAAAACACGCAAAAATATGCATTCCAAAATCACACCCCATCTTGGTAATCAGCATATTTTGACCGAACTACTTGCCCAAATTAAAAAACAAAATATAGAGAATTTACAGAAAAGGCTGTAGAGTACGTCATAGTGTTCAATATTTTTTTGGATCAAAATCCTCCAAGGTCACGGGGCATAAAGATCGTCCCCATGTTATTTCTTATGGGAGATTTTTGCCGATGGCACCAAGCTCGAAAATACTTTTTGAGGGGTCACGATGGCACAATAATTTTTCTGTTAATTACTAAATTCATTACAAGTTAGCCTGAACGAAATATATTTTTTGAGTTTAGCAGTTAAATACCCCTTTAAACATAACACTTCCCCTTGTTTTCTATAAATCAAATGGAGCAATCCCACTTTGGACACTTAACTAACCATGTCGCATAACACAGCTCTCAAAATACAAAAAGGATACCACATCAAACAAACAATATCAAGCACTATTCAACGAAATCCGATACAACTACAAAGCTTTCAAAAATATTTTTACAGTCCGAATTTCGGGTATGCTTCAAAACCCAAAATTTCGGGTACCCGCAGAACCCTAGAAAATAGGGATTCGGGTTGGGCCACTGAAAATAGTTCTGGGACTAATAATGTCTACACGGGCCAAATGGTAAATGCCAAATGGCTGAGTAAAGGGGGTACCTTCAAATGTTGTAGGCATTTGCCCAGTTTTGGTCCAATCTTCATCATCAACATTGCTTTCTGAGTTAAACTGGGAACGATTTCGCCGAAATCTTTACTACTCTGCTTGTCCATAAACGGTATTAAAGAGGCAATTATCTTCATTAAGTAGTTAATTTTATAAAAGATACATAAAGTGCATGCATCCAAAAACAGTCTACAATTGAACCATATTATTAAAAACTTATTTCAAAGAAGAAAAACCCTCACTAATAGCACGAAAACCGTCGGCCATTGATCGACTGCATTAATTAATAAATAAATATAATAAAAAATAAATATAGCAACAAAAAAATTTGATGGGCACTGATAACTTTACTGTTGTGTGCCCTAAACCCCAATAACTAACTAACTAACTACTTACACGAAGCAGTGAGTTGTACAATGGCTTCAATCTTTCCAATGCGCGGTAGGCCGATACCCTCCATTTTCTGTCTGACCATTTTTGTATTAGTGTTAATGGGTACACCTTTAAGCACATCTCCTAATTCTTTTAAATTGCCAATTGAGGATTTAATTCTGTTCCCAAGAGGTTTTAGTAAAAAAAAAATGTTCGGTTCTGTTCTGAGTGGGATAACATTGATCTTTCCCATGTCGTTCTATCGTTATCTCTGGTATCGAAACAAATTTGTACCTACTTAATTATTTTTTTAAAATCTAATTCGGATAATAAAAAAGTTACAGGAATTCTTTCAGCCATAACTTTTTTAACTAATTGGGGATATCTTAGAAGAGTTTCTTGAACATACTATTGTAAATTGGTTTTAAGCTTATTATGGCAGTGGTAGTGATTATGATATATTAATTTTATCTATCTGCTCTTCATATTCTTACTACTAAAAAAATAATACTGCAACGTCGACTCTAATCCACTGGATCCACGTCGACTCCGCGCTCGAGGCTTATTTCCTGGATTAACGTAGACTGGAATAACGTAGACCGGAATAACGTAGACTGGACTAACGTAGACCGGAATAACGTAGACCGGAATAACGTAGACTGGATTACCAGATTAGCGTAGACCGGAATAACGTAGACTGGATTACCAGATTAACGTAGACCCCAATAACGTAGACTAATATTACAGTTCAAGTGTTCCTTGACGCATGTATCCCTGGAAGACCACTATACGGTAGGGAGTCTACGTTATTCCAGTCTACGCTATTCAGGCGACCAAATTAGTCGTAACGCCTGATCTTAAATAATTATATAAACGTAAACTTAAAGAAAAGTGGTGCGAAGAATAGCATATCATGCAAAATAATAAGCTTCGCGAAATAAAAGGCGATGTAACACCTTGGATCTCTTCAAGGCGCTCTTTTCGACGCGAAGAGGTTGTTCTGACCCGTCTACGCATTGGACACACACATCTCACTCAAGGATACCTTTTAAGAGGTGAAGACCCACCCCCCTGTGAGCAGTGTGGTGAGATTTTAACTGTTGAGCACATTTTAGTAGAATGTCCTCAACACATGGACGAGAGGAATGATTTTAGACTTAAACCTAATTTAAAAGAAATTTTATCTGATGAATCTGAGAACATTACCAATGTTTTTAAATACCTGAAATCAACACAGCTGTACAATAGGATTTAAAAAATAACATGTCACTATAAAAGAGAATACGGGCACTGATAACCTTAGTGTTCTGTACCCTTAAACCCTAATAACTAACTAACTAACTAAAATGCCTTTATAGTTTATATTGTTTTAAGTGAAGGCCTAAATGTAAATGACGGCTAAATTGTTTGCGGTATTTATTAGTCTGGCTCCTCCATCTCGAGACTGAGACTTTGGAAACCCGGGTGATTTTCTTTGTCATATTTTTCCTTAAATATTTGTAGCCACTCTGGTTAGATTTACGTGATTAGTGCATTTGCGCCCACCCTACTTTAGGCTTTTTTTTGGCAGTGTGTCGACTTGGTTCAATTCCTCTCCATTCTACCGTCTATCGTCAGCCCCTCTCAGGGTTAAACTCATAGTCACCCCTTTATCAAACTTGCGTAACCGTGCGTCGCCTCTGTGAACTGTCGATTACTTTTTCTTATTAATCCCATTGTATTTATATATGAGCAAGTGCGGGTCATTCTTACGTGTATTATTTAGTGGGTATTCGTTGTCATCAATTTATCATCATTATTATGTTATTATTTATATTTATTACTATTTACCTTCGATTAATTGGTAAATTATTATTTGAGTAAAAGATATTCATTCCCGCATTATGTAACACAACTACGCAAAAGTCGATTTAAGGTACTTCTCGTTCTAGCTCCACTGGGGCTGCCGCCACTGGTAGTACTGCCGGTTGTACTGGGGCTGCGTGTAGGACGGCCACTGCTTCATCCTAAACTGGCGCAGCATCGGGAATTGGAGCTGCCACTGGAGGGTTGTCCTCGCCGTCTCCCCCACACCGGCTTGGTGGCGGGCTCGTGCCCTAGTGAGATGTTTTGCTTGTTGAAGGAAATCTTGTACCGTTGAGCGCCCTCCTAAAAATAGCTTTCTATGTCCCGAATTCTTTTATCATGGAGAAGGTACTTAGTGGGTATTCGTTGTCATCAATTTATCATCATTATTATGTTATTATTTATATTTATTACTATTTACCTTCGATTAATTGGTAAATTATTATTTGAGTAAAAGATATTCATTCCCGCATTATGTAACACAACTACGCAAAAGTCGATTTAAGGTACTTCTCGTTCTAGCTCCACTGGGGCTGCCGCCACTGGTAGTACTGCCGGTTGTACTGGGGCTGCGTGTAGGACGGCCACTGCTTCATCCTAAACTGGCGCAGCATCGGGAATTGGAGCTGCCACTGGAGGGTTGTCCTCGCCGTCTCCCCCACACCGGCTTGGTGGCGGGCTCGTGCCCTAGTGAGATGTTTTGCTTGTTGAAGGAAATCTTGTACCGTTGAGCGCCCTCCTAAAAATAGCTTTCTATGTCCCGAATTCTTTTATCATGGAGAAGGTACTTAGTGGGTATTCGTTGTCATCAATTTATCATCATTATTATGTTATTATTTATATTTATTACTATTTACCTTCGATTAATTGGTAAATTATTATTTGAGTAAAAGATATTCATTCCCGCATTATGTAACACAACTACGCAAAAGTCGATTTAAGGTACTTCTCGTTCTAGCTCCACTGGGGCTGCCGCCACTGGTAGTACTGCCGGTTGTACTGGGGCTGCGTGTAGGACGGCCACTGCTTCATCCTAAACTGGCGCAGCATCGGGAATTGGAGCCGCCACTGGAGGGTTGTCCTCGCCGTCTCCCCCACACCGGCTTGGTGGCGGGCTCGTGCCCTAGTGAGATGTTTTGCTTGTTGAAGGAAATCTTGTACCGTTGAGCGCCCTCCTAAAAATAGCTTTCTATGTCCCGAATTCTTTTATCATGGAGAAGGTACTTGGCCTTGATGCAACATACTACTTTAAGACCACCTGCCAGCCTATCCTAGTCTAATTGGTACTTTTGTTCCGTGTTAATTAAACAATCTAAAAGAATATATCTTCCCGACTAAAACACCAAATGAACTGTAGTTAACCAAAATAAAAAAATATTGACAATTTATTATACTCATATTATCAATCTTTTAAAACAGTCACCTAAACGAATTCATTGCCGAGATATTGAAGACCAAAGCTACTACTTTTCCAATGACTGGAGGGCCTTCAAATTCCAACTCGACACCTTCTCGCGGTTTGGCCCGTGAATAGGGGAGTTTCACTCCCTGAAACTAATGGCGAGCTCTGGGTCGTCGTCGGGGAACCCCTTCCCTTTGACTACCTCCCGGACGGCGACGACAAAGACAACACGGACGGATGATGACATAGACGGAGACGACCACGACGTGGGGGAACTCCTGCCCTCCCCATATGCTTGTGGCTGGTTCTGACCAGCACAGGCCTGTCCACCCCTTGTCCCCCCGCGTCATCCCTTACGTCCCTCCCTTCGTCTCGATTAGCCAAGTTGCATAAATATGAGACGTAAAGCAATATCCAATCAATCAATCCAATGACTGGACAACATAGGACAGCTCTGTTGTGTGGCCTCACAAAAATGAACCATTGACATAACACATAGTTATAATAAGTATCTAAATCATAAGTCTAACCATATAATAAGTAGGCCATCAAATTCCAACTCGAAACCTTCTCGTGGTTTGGCCCGTGATTAATTTTCTGCCGATAAAACACAATGCATTCACTTTTGTCGCAGTCGGAATATGCACGTAGATCCACGTCTTACCCTTAACGGTGTGCAACTTGAATTTAAACCACACGTTCGCGTTCTTGGCTTGGAGTTTGATACTAAACTAAATTGGAGATACCACGTCACAGAATTGCGCAAACGATGTATGTTGAAATTAAAACATCCTTAAAGTTCTTAGTAACACTTCATGGGGTGCGGACAGGACATGTCTTTTGCAAATATATGGCTCACTGGTTAGGTCCGTAATGGACTATGCCTGTTGGGTCTACTCGTCGGCCCGTGATTCCATCTTGAAACTTCTCGATACTGTCCACCACAGTGGTCTCCGGCTGGCGCTGGGTGCATTTCGGACGAGCCCCGTCCTCAACCTGTATGCTGAGGCAGGAATGACCTGAGAAAGTATGTTACTTTCAGTTCATACTTTCTCGTCGTGAGGAGGTTGTATTGGCGCGAGTACGAATAGGGCACACCCACCTCACCCATGCCTATCTTTTTACCAGAGATAAGATTGCTCCGATTTGCGACACGTGTGATGTGTTGCTATCCGTTCATCATATGTTGACTGACTGCTCTAAGTATGATGGTTTGAGACTCCAATTAAATTTAAATCTATCATATGAAGATCTTTTGTCTTATGAAAACAGTGAAAAACTTATCAGATTTCTAAACCTTAGCAATCTGATCGACAAACTATGATAGTTCATATAAAAAAATAAAAAATAAATCCATGAAGTATGTTGACTTGCTATTCATTATGAAGACGTTGGCAACGGTTTCCTGATAATGATTATGATTATGATTTGGTAATTTGGCATTTTCTACATATGACAACTTTAGCATGTATACGTTTTCCCGATTTGGCTGTCTACAAATATATCGACCTTGGCAATTCTTTTCATGACAATGATATGAAAAACACATTTAACCTTATTAACCGTATTTTACATTCATACATAGTTAACTAAATATCTTGGAGGCGCAAATTATCTTTGCCGTTGAAGCACCCTAAAACTACTAATACTAATACTAATACTAGGAGAGTTTTTCTCCCTGAAACTAATGGCGAGCTCTGGGTCGTCGTCGGGGAACTTTCCCCTTCCCTTTGACTACCTCCCCGACGGCGACGACAATGACAAGACGGACGGATGATGACACAGACGGAGACGACCACGACGTGGGGGAACCCCTGCCCTCCCTATTCGCTTGTGGCTGGTTCTGACCAGCACAGGCCTGTCCACCCCTTGTCCCCCCGCGTCATCCCTTACGTCCCTCCCTTCGTCTCGATTAGCCAAGTTATCAATAAGCAGCCGGAATCTCCTGCAGTTATTGTAACAGCATTCCGCATAAATGACTGATTTAGGGTTTTTGTTTAATCTTTTACTGCAGATATTTATGTCACATTGCTTATAAAGTTCTCCCGGAATTTTGTTATGATCTCATCCGACCATGAAGGAATAAAACTTTGTCCGTCAAATATGAGGTTCATATCTACTAGAAACGCGAAATCGCTTGCGATGTCGTTGTCGTTGTTTGTGTGGCTGACTTCGTGCTCATACAAATACGAGGAAACCTTGGAGCAGTCGTTTAGATAGAGATTTGAAGCAAGTGTTGTGATTTTAATGAGAGTAGAGTGGCTGTCAATCCCCCCCCGAAAAACATGTGTCGTAACTTGTTTCTGACAGTGAAATTTCAATGATGGGCCCCGTCTGGGCCCGGGGTAGAATAGGCCCAGAGCATGGCTCTGCTAATCATAAAAGGCGATTCAAGAGAAAAAGTCCAACTCGCAAACATCAGCTAGTATGAAGGGTAGTATATTATTCCCCGAATCTAGAGGCGAGCTCTGGCTGGATGGGGTGTGTGTTGCAGAGAAAGCTCTCGTGCAGCTCTTTATATATCTTTAAAGGCCCACACCCTGCGTCATCGGTCAAATGTCCAAAATATGTAGAGGAGAGAGGCATCCAAGAACTCAGAGCACAAGAAAATGTGTCCATTCAGGAAGCAAGGAAAAGGTACCGAGGATCTGCTGCCCCGGTATTTAGTAAATCTTTAGCTGAATCTCTCAAGAGCAAGCCATCAGGTTCGACATTTGTTCAGAGTGCAATGGTGTCCTAAGAACAGGGAAGCATGGTGGAAACTAAAAAGGTGGCAATACAAGAAGCATGTAAAGAGTCGAACATCCAAACCAACCCAGTGTTGAATGAGCTCCTTGACAAGTAGTCCCACTCGAACACCGAAGTTAAGCAGAATCGGGCGTGGTCATGGGTAGAGTGGGTGACCGCTCTACCCTGAAACTCACGTATACCGCTGGTTAGAGCAGATGGAGGGTTCGAAAGCTAGTGTAACGGCTTAGTTCTCCTTTACATCTGCTCGGCAGTCCGGGTTAGTGGAGGAACCTATATGACTGTCAAAGTTACACCGTCCTGTCGGATGGGACGTTAAGCCGTTGGTCCCCTTGGTACTTTTCGAAAGGAGTAGGCTACGTGCCGGTACCGGGTTTCCCCTCCTCCCTTCTGTTCATACTTCATCCTCATCTATCACCACTCATCGTCTCGATTAGCCAAAGTGCATAAATATGAGACGTTAAGCAATAATCAATCAATCAATCATTGAAACCATAAAGAGCCTCAAAGAGACGATAGATTGCCAACAACAACTCTTGGACAGGCAAGAAAAACGTATTCACCAACAGAGCATAACGATAAAAGAACTTGTACCAAAGCTAGACCGAACTCCTTCCGAACCTAAAAAGGGCAAGAAAGGCAAAGATAAAAGTAAAGGAATCTCAATAGATAAGGTGTTAGACATCGCTCAACAAGCTTCACAAAAACCAAAGAATTCACGCAACAAACTCAATAGAAACACAACACTACTGAGTGAAAGAGAAACTACACAAGAAAAATGGATCCAAAAAAGTTCAAAAAGAAAGTGATGAGGACGGAAGCGGTTTTCAGTCCGATTCTTCCGATAGTGAAGTAGACATGGTGGAGGTGGACTTGAAGTCCGCTCCAGCTTCTACCTCTAGGGTACACGAATTTTTAAATAAACCAAGTCAAAAGTAATTTTAATAGAAAAGTTTTAAAAGTTTTTATAATGGACGTTTTAATTCAATGGAACGTAAGAGGGTACTTCACCCGTTCTGAAGAATTAAAACTTTTAGTCTCAAAACACAGCCCAGCCATTTTAGGTCTGCAAGAAACCCATTTTAAATGTACAGACAATCCTAGACTTAGAAATTACTCTTTTTACAGAAACGATGACACCTCAGGAGATCGAGCCAAAGGAGGAGTAGCTACTATCGTACACGATAGTGTATACTCAGAATTATTGCCGCTGACAACACCTCTGCAGGCAGTTGCTGTCTAGAGTTGCTCTTCCTAGTCTAGTCTCACTATGCAATCTGTACCTGCCTCCCCAAGCTGTGATAACCAAAAAACTAGTCAATAACTAGGGGTGTGCGAATCCAAGTTTTTGCTTTCGAATCCGAATCTCGAATCCTGAGCAAGAATATCCTCGAATCCGAATCCAAAGATTATTATTTTCCTAAAGCTGTTGTGCGTGGCATTACCGGCAACTTGCACGTTTCTGTTGTACCTGAAAGAGACACGTGCTCTCTGTTCTGCACAATGAGGCCACTATCTGCATATTCCACATGTGCAGTATTGAATAAATTAAAATGCATTATTTTATTTTAGTTGAAAAGTTAAGAATTATTTATAAAAAACACATAGTAGGTGCATAATATAGAAAGGAAAGTTGAAGTAGTTAATGAAGATCAGCCATCGATGCATGTAGTAACTACTTGATGAACAGAGGCAAATTGTCGTGAAGGAAAGTAAGCAGTTCAACGTGAGCGGGCAGCAACCGCTCACGTCTGCATGAAACAATGTTGCCGGATGTAGAAAACATCCTTTCACTGGGCACAGAAGTTGCGGGAATAGGTAGATACTTTCGGGCTAATTTGGCAATGTTTGGGTACATCTTAAGGCCACACCCCTCTTTCAAGAAATCATAAATATTCGTGTTTTTATGATCTTCAGTTGGATCAGCCAAGTACTTCTGCAACTCTGACTGCATGGTGTTGCCAGGTAGTGAGTGTGTTGGCTGTTTGGACTTCAGGGCATCTAGAAATCCCCAGAACCCATCTTCGGATGTTCCAGGCTCAGGTGGTTGATCTAAAACAAAAGAAAAATATTACGAGGAAAATTCTGGTAAACTATAGGCCTAGCCCTACCTAAACGTGTGCTCAATGGATATTAATAAAATTATTCTTTACGAGTGTTAATTTTAAGAGACCTACCATGGGGTCCAGTCGGATTTTCCGGCATTATCTCCTCCATTTCGTCCAAGAGGAACTTGACAACTGAGACAATTTCTCCTTTCTCCAGAAGAACCGTTTTGTACCGTGGGTCCAATACCATTGCCGACATAGTAAGCATATCAGCCACAATGGTAGTAACTACAGGGAACCTTGCCTTAATTGACTTCCGCAACTCTCTCGCAAACATTGTACCAAATGCTGGCCTAGTATTGAGAAAAGCATCGAGGTTGTTGAGCATTCCTCTTAAGAGGGGCAGAATCATTGATATTGTTGGGTATTTGATACCGCTTGATAAAGTAGTTGCTGTATCAAGGGGCTTAAGTATGGTGACTAACCCGTTTACCATACCCCATTCCATACCCGTTAAAGGGGTATTTAACCGCTAAACTCAAAAAATATATTTCATTCAGGCTAACTAGTAATGAATTTAGCAATTAACAGAAAAATTATTGGGGCCACCATGACCTCCCAAAAAATTGTCAAACATGACACTTTTCGAGCTAGGTCCCGTCGGAAAAAATCTCCCATAAGAAATAACATGGGGACGATTCTTATGCCCCGTGACCTTGGAGGATTTTGATCCAAAAAAATATTAGCCATTATTGACGTACTCGACAGCCTTTTCTGTAAATTCTCTATATTTTGGTTTGTAATTTGGGCAAGTCGTTCGGTCAAAATATGCTGATTACCAAGATGGGGTGTGATTTTGGAATGCATATTTTTGCGTGTTTGAGGGTATATTTGGGCACAGTTTCAAGACACGATGTTATAAAGGGGCATTTTAGATTGGTACTATGCTCTAGTATCTATGTGGACCAAAAAAGAAGCAGGCCAAAGCCGATGTATAGGAAATTTTGCAAAACACCAATTTTCGCCAATTTCTAGATCAAAAAAATTAAAAAATTCGTGTTAAATCACAGTTACAAGATATAATTTTTTAAACGGTCATTTAAGTGTAGTATTGTGCTATAGATCACGTGGTAAAAAATAATTTTTGGGGTTTTTAGCCCCTTTAAGTTATCGACATGCACAGAATCTGCCATGACTGCAGATAAAGGCTCTTTTAATTCAAGAAGCCTCTGCAGCATAGCATATTCGCTATTCCAGCGCGTCTCGATATCTTGCACAACTTCAAGGATTGGAAGGGACATTTCCTCCTGTTTCTTGTGTAGGCTCCTTCGAGCAGGGTCGGAACTATTGTAGTGTCCTACAATACCACGCACCTAAAATAATAATAATAATTAATTAATAATGATGGGAATTAGGTTTAAGTAAGCTGGTTCACCCTACAAATTGCATTACTTGAAATGAAATGTCATAGTCTGTAAGCCTACTAATAATCATTTATTTATTAATGTCTATCCTATTCAGTTATAAAACTGATTTACAACATTGTCATTTAGTTTATAGTGTGGGCCTACTTACTTTTTTTAGAAGATTCTTTATGCCATCACTGTTGTTCTTAGCATCGTTGATGGCCAGTTGCAGTGTATGCCCAAAGCATTGCCGATGGTGCCAACTCTTTTGGCCATAGTTTGTAATTGCAGCTGCAATGTTTCTCGCATTGTCAGTAACAACATATATAGATATCATTTCATTTCTGTGAGGGATATTCCATTCATCCATCATATCCTCCAACAGGTTGCGTAGATTTTCCGCTGTATGCTTTTCCGTTACTTCCATAGTATTCAACGTATAACATTTGTACATAAAACTTGCATCAACGTAGTGGCAGGTTAGTGACAAATAGCAGTCACCGCTCCTCGACCTCCACCCGTCTGTGGTAAAGCAAATACTTGCTGCCGTTTCCAGATCCTCTTGACATAATTCCAGATATCTTTTCCTTGACGTCATTATATAGTTTTGGGACATGATTACGAGAGAAAGTCGTTCGGTGTGGAATTACATAAGCAGGAGCAGTGTGCTTTAAAACTCTGACAAATCCTTCATTTTCTACACAGCTGTATGGGCGTAGATCCAAGGCAATCATCTCGGTGATTCTCAACGTCAACGTAGATTTGAAATGCTCTGGCATTTTGGCCCAACTTGAAGTTAAAGTCATTTGGTGAGTTGATTTGACCTTCTTCTTTGGTTGTTCAATTTTTTTTGCCTCTTCGTTAAGGAGCTTATATTTTGTAAACATGTTGACGTGGGATGCCAAGTGTTTGATCAAAGTGCTCGTAGTACCTGAAATCAACATTCTATTGTAAGAATGAAGAATGCCCTTAGAGCCTAAAGGTGTTGGGACTAGGCCTAGGCCTAGGCCTAGGCCTAACACTTCTAAACATTATCTATTCCTAGTCCTATTTCGATTTGTAGGCCTATTCTATTAGATTAGGACTAGGCCTAGGCCTAGGCCTAACACTTCTAAACATTATCTGTTCCTAGTCCTATTTCGATTTGTAGGCCTATTTTATTAGATTATAGCCCCAACATAAAGCCTAGGCCTATGTGTATTTCTTGCCCACACACTAATGGTGAAAGACAGATCACACAAACAGTAGGCCTAGACATCCTTCCAAATCATAATAGTGGGGTGTGTTCAAAAAATTATGTGGCTATTTGTGATACAAGCAAGCCGTTTTGCACAAGTGTTACACTTAAAAATTGAAACATTTTGACCCGCAGCTCATAATGATTTGAGCATGTGGGGGGCGCGTGGGGGGTATTTTTAAAAAAAGGGGGGTAATTATTTTAAACAATTTGGAAGTCGATATGTACAATACGGGTGTCATTTTCACATATTTTGAGGTCGACAAATTTAATGCAGATAATTTAAACTTTGTAAGAGCAACCATTTAGGCTCCAAGGGCGCCATATTGGAAAACGGCCCCCACATACACAATAGTTTCTAAAGCACGTTACTTGGCCTTCATTGGTATCAATTCTGACTAAATCGTACTCGCTGAACACGCCTGTGACTCTAGATTCGCGATAGGGCAGCCGGATAACCAATGATTAAAACTGGTAGGCTTTTTTAACTGTGGACTGTATATTTCTTCTTTACTTGAATTACTTTAGTTTAAAAACATAGCACACTCATTTTACACCCATTTCAACTCCATTCGTTGCTAGTGAATACTAAAAAACATATCTAATAACAAAAACATGATGTGAGGCCACAGCCCTCACAATGCATAACAATATTATGCCTTCTAATCTCAAACACATCTCATTTCAGTTGTGATTGTAGTTGTATGTTCATGTAATAACTGATTAGACATAATTATTATAGTATATTTATTAGCCTCTTTTGGTTCATATATACATTTACATAATATATAAATGAGTTGAACATTTGAGTTGTCAGATTATTAATATTTATAATAATGAGATAAACTTAAACCATATAAACATAATATGACATAATAACAACATAATTTAAATTTTAAAATTGGGAGTAACATTAAAAATCCATCATTAACCTTTGTTTAATTTAGATTTGAATTTGAGAATCCAATTTAAACTCCTCCACTGAATAAAAACATCTTTTCCATGAGAAACAATTTAATTTTTTTCTTAAATTTAATATGATCATTAAGGTTTTTATATTCTGATGGAATGGAGTTATAAAGGTTAATGCCCGATACTGCAAGCCCTTTCTGTCGCATCGACAGATTGCATTTTAATGATCTTAAATTATTCTTATTCCTAGTATTAATATTATGGACATCTGAATTACAGGTGAATAAATTAAGATTTTTGTAAATAAATGTTATAACTTCATAAATGTATACACATGGCTTGGTAGAATTTTCAGTTTTTTGAAAAGTGGCCTACAGCTATTCCTATTTCCAGATTTCGTTATTGCTCTTATTGCCTTTTCCTGTAGAATAAATATCTTGTTACTGTCGGTTGAGTCTCCCCAAAGTGCAATTCCGTAGGACATAATAGCATTGAAGTATGAGAAGTATATAGATCTTACAGTTGTGTCATTCACCAGACGATTCATTTTCTTCAACACAAAGCATGCAGTTGCTAGCTTGGATGCTAGTTTTTGTACATGTTGTTTCCAGTTTAAGCTGCTGTCTAAGAACAATCCTAAAAAGTTAGCATCCTTTGATATAGGGATATTATCCGTGTCATCATTTCCACTACTATATACATTCAAATTTTCTATAATCTCACCCTTACTCGTATGGAAGTTAACTAGTACTGTTTTTGTATTATTCATAGAAAGGTCATTTACTTGAAACCATTCATTATTTTCCTTGATTTTCCTTGATATCATGGCATTAAAATAAAGATCAAAATGATGCATGCTCCTGTTTTTGTTTTCTTTACATAGTGTAGGCTAGGCTAACACATTAAAGATTACATGTTTTACAAAACGAAGTCCAGTTTCCTGCGTTTTTGCTTCGCAAATCGGTTAATAATATCATCTATATCTAGCTTAATCTCACGGTGAACATTGAGCAGAGGCAATCCTGTTAGTCTATCTTCACTTCACCCATTCTTGTCCTCATCCACGTCTTCAGACGTTGAAGTGTAGAAAAGCTGCGCTCTGCACTTGCAAGGCATTGTGAATAGGATTTTCAACAGTGAATGTATCACAGGAAACATGGCTGGATCGAATTCATGTAATATAGATTAAGTATCGTACATAGGTTTGTCCACAGTTGTCGAACGACGTAGCCACATAGACTTCCAAATGAAGAACTCTCCGCGCAACAGGGCTTCCATGTGTTCCTGTCCATTTACCTCTTATAATTGAGTGGTAATGACGGGACATTGTCTTGATGGTTTTTGCAGAATCAGCTTCATCATTTCTAAAATCGGCATAGCGCAAATATCAAGACATCAAAGATTGCTTGAATCTCTTTTGAGATCTCGTGACACTTCTAAGGGAAACCGCGTAGT
>JAMZAV010008051.1:0-24227 GCA_024449915.1 Sweltsa coloradensis | reverse complement strand
CTAAGTGCCCTAGCTATGTGACTAAATCGTTCGGCGATTTTCTTCTTACTATAATAACAATAGTATTTGTAAAGAATCTTAACTTTGAATTACGTTATCATTAAACACAAACAATAATTCTTTAAAGTTGAAACCACCTTGTTGCCTAGGATTACTACAACTAAGACACCACTGACATAACAACTTTCAGTATTTTGTTTTTATCAGCAGCTGACGAATTTCTGCGTGAAATCACAGTTCCGACATTGGTTAGGCAAACGCGGGATTTCAATTTTACCACCGCCTGCTTTTTTGAATTTTTTGAATTTTGAACAAAACGAGTGGTCACACCGCCAGTACTATTTATAACTCCATGGTCACACGATACACTTTCGTAAATATTGAGTAAATTTGTGAAAATGGGTCAAAGTACATTGAGTAAAAATGTACACAGGCATGACAAAAAATTCTTTTCGTCCGAATTCGTAATATTGTAATATTTTGGGACAAAAGAGTGGTCACATGATACACTTTCGTAATATGAGGAAATTTATGAAAATGGGTCAAAGGGCGCATAATCTGATCAAATTTACATATGGTGAATTTTTAATTTTTATAATTTAAGTTTAGACCTTAATCTACAATACATATTAATATGGCGTTCTAAATATTGTATTTGAATACGGATTTCTTTATTTTAGTTTTATCAACCCCTTTTAGTACACCAGCTCTTTCTCCTAAGCATGCATTTTTTTAGGGAACCTCGAGCCATTTTTGGATGAGCGTAGCGAGCGTAGCGAGCGAAGCGAAGATTCCATTTCACTACACTGGAGAAAAAAATCCGGAATGTTTTTTTTCTTTTCTTTCTTTTTTGTATTTTTGTCTGTTTGTCCACACGATTCCGGCTAAACCGATACTCCGATTGCAATGAAATTTTATGGAGGCCTTCGAAATCTCTGAACTTAGAACTGCCACGTTTTTGAGCGCAATCGGAAAATTATTTCTCATGAAAATCGCAATTTTACGATTTTTTTCGATTTTTTAAACCCTTTCCTGGGTACGCGCTGATATAACAGTTATCATGTATAGTTTATATTCTGGGAACTCACTGATATATCAGTTTTTCACGTTTGAATATTCCGAATGTTCCAGGGCATGCACTGATATATCAGGGCTACTAACACTGTGTTTAGCTGGTGCTGCTATCTGTAAGGATTCATTTGAACCATTTGGTCTTCATTTCTTACATCTGGAAGGCTGTAAACAGTGGATTGTTTAGGCTTTGTACCACAGCTGTATACATTACCATGGTGTTTGGTGATCTACAAAAGCGCCTACTCTTAGTACTTCTAAAGCTTCCTGTGTCAAATTGAGTATTTTTAGTGAAATACTACTAAATAACAAATCAGATAATGAGTTTGAGTATGGGTTTTGATGACTTTTCGGGTGGTAGTGACAATTTATATCTAA
Organism: Sweltsa coloradensis; assembly: GCA_024449915.1. Taxonomy (NCBI): domain Eukaryota; kingdom Metazoa; phylum Arthropoda; class Insecta; order Plecoptera; family Chloroperlidae; genus Sweltsa; species Sweltsa coloradensis. Next base: position 22,778 of record JAMZAV010008051.1, on the reverse strand, counting down.
GACTAATTTTAAGAAAATACTGGCCCGGTTGGGGTAGTTTTTCTCTTAAATACTGGCCCAGAAAGGGTTAACAAGATTTTTCGATTTATAACACCTACATGCTTTGTCCGATTGTGATATTTTTTTCACAGAACCTTTATTTTATGAATTGATATATTCGTGTGAAATTTGAGCGTTATCGAAAGATAAATTTCTTTAAAAAATCGCAATTTTACGACTTTTTTCGATTTTTTAAATTTCTTTGGCGTATAGCACCTACATGCTTTATCCGATCGTAATGATTTTTTCACAGAACCTTAATTTTATGAATTAATATATTCGTGTAAAATTTGAGCTCAATCGAATAACTATTTCTTATGAAAATCAAAATTTTACGATTTTTTTCTTTTTTAAAATTACGATTAATTAAAAAAATTAAAAATTAAAGTTATTTTTTATTTAATTTAAATAAATTTTAAAAAAATCTTCATTTTAGTAATGATTTTTTCACAGAACCACAGAAAATCCGCATAACACTTGGCTACTCAATGCACCAATTACGCTCATCCAACAACGCGGCGGGACTTAAGCGTTTTCCTAGTTTTAAGAAAATTCTTCTGAATGTTTTAGACAAAATTCACGGCCCTATCACTTAACTCGTGACTGGTAGGCTAATCCTCCCAGCACAGTTAGTAAAATTGTGAATAAAAGTCAAAGCACAGTAGTGTACTCTGTTATCTGTGGTCAAAGGGTGCAAAATCTGGTAAGATATTCATATATATGGTAATATATATTTTTATTATTAAATTTAGGGCTTTTATCTACAATATGTATTCATTTTGTAATCTTAGGATCAAATTTATTTTGATATTTGAATTTTAATTTTGAAAAATACCATTTTTCACCCCCTTTAGCCCCCTTAACCGGATGGATTTTGTCATGGCACCTCGAGGCAATTTTCTTAGAATATTGTTCTGAGTATACAATCCAAAATTCACGCCTCTACCACAAAACCCCTAATTGTTCTTGTATTTTCCTTTAATCCGCTTGACTATAGGTGCCCATTAGAGCGACGCAGCCAAGGCGCGGTGCGCTACACACTCTGGCACCTTGTACAGCAAGCAAAGTTGGTGTGATTTCGAGGTGTCGCCCAGCCGTCATGAAACGTGATGTGAGCTTAAAAACTATCAAAATCAAGGGGATTTAGGTGGGCCCTACCTGACAATACATGCCAAATTTGGTTGGGGCACGCCGCACGAGCATTCCTTCTGGGTGAAAAAATATTATATTTTAACAAATAATTTTGCAATGGAACTTGAAAAAGTAATGAAATCCCACACAACAAAAATCTTGTCAAAATACAGCCAAACGGCCAAACCTTACACAATCAAAAGCAATGAGATCCAAAAGAAATGCCAAACTCATATATCTTCCTATTTTCGCAATCTAAATACATAAATTCACTTTGTCTTGTGACTGCATCCTTGCAAAGCTTGGCAAAATAAATTTGCACAATTTTTACATTTAATATAAAAGTTGCAAATAAAATTTTGACACGTTGTGCATGTTGTGTATGTGTGGGTTGTCATATCTCCTCTTGTAGACCAAGGATATTTACGAGTTTTTGCTATGCTAAGTGCGCTAAGTGCGGCTTGTAATTACGGATCCACATATTCCAAAACGGCACGATATTGTAAATTTGTATTTTCGATTTTTAGAACCAGTCACTGAACTGATTTCAAAACAAAACGTTTATTTGATAATCATAAAAAAAAACAGAAGCGCACGTAACGGTTTTAAAATTAATCCTAGGCCAAGAGGTAAAAAAGTAGGGTTTGACAAATTAAATATTATTGGGAGGGGCGTGACCAAGTTAATTTCAAAGTAATACCGGGCCGCATTGGCACAAAGTTTGTTAGGAGACAAACTAGTAAATATCCTTAGTCTTCAAGAGGTTACCAGATAACGGGTCAAAATCTTCTTCCGCAGACCCTTAAGCGTAACGCACAAAACTCCATTCAATGCGAATACTTGAAGGATTTCAAAGCTTGAGTACAGTGTTTTAAGTACAGCTTTTTTAAATTATGAAATATTCTCTGATCGCGACATGCGTATCCTTTAAAACAAGCCTCACACCCTAATTTCCTTGGTCACCCAATGAATTGCCTCTGAGCATGTTCCCTCAAAGAAAAGAAACATGTTTAAAATGTTGGCATTTTTTGGGATCTTGGAAGAACAGTAATGTATTATTTGCCCCGCCCCCCTCACCCCATAGCATCGGGCTGGTGACGTATAGGTAACCCTTAGTAAATTGTCAGGATTGTCGGAGGCATTTTTTTTTTTTAAATTACCGTTAGGCACCAGTGGTAGTGTCCCACTCTAGCCTATATGGGGAGGATGGGCCGATGCTGGTCAGAACCATTCACGGGTAAGGGGTGGAAAGGGGGGTTCTCACGTCGCGGTCGTCATTGTCTTTGTCAGCGTCATCGTTCGTTGTGTCTTTGTCATCGTCGTCGGGGAGGTCGTCAAGTGAAGGGGGAGGTGTCCCCGACGACGATTGCCAGAGCTCGCCTCTAGTCTCGGGAAATAAAATACTCCCCTCTTACTAGCTGATGTTTGCAAGGTGGACTTTTCTCTTGGATCGCCTTTTACGATAAGCAGAACCATGCTCTGGGCCAAATTCTAACCCGGGCCCAGACGGGGTATTGGTGATTGGACGAGTGAGCGCAGCGAAACGAAGTCTTTTATAACGCTACTCGATCGGACCTTTGCCGTGAGCTTTGTCTGTATGTTAAATGTTTGTATGTATGTCTGTCCGATCCCATACGGCCGAACGGCCAAATAGATTGAGCTGAAATTTTAAACAGGCATCCGTGACCCATGTCCGTGACCAGGTAACTGAGAACTGCTAACAAAATGAGCACAATCTATTTCGATTTAAACTGAAAAATAGACTGCCAATGTTAAATTTATTTAACGACAATGAGAAAAAATATTTTTTGTTTGTTATTTACCTGGCTGTGAAATGCCGTGCTCATGCAAGGTCTATCGAATGTTGAACGTCAAGGTTCCCCCAAAATCCGCTAGTAGATTGAGTAAACCTTGCAATATTTTCACGTATTTCGTACTGGCTATGATTTCCATAGTATTGTCACAGATGATGGACTACACTGCGTTATATGCATTTCAAAACATGTTTAATAATTTTTAAAATACAATCCAGAAATTACAAAATCTTTTTCGACCAGGGGATTGAACCCACGTCTCCCACATTTCAGCTTTAAGGGCGCCTTGACCAACCAGACTAGGGAAACGCCAAAGTCGTTGTTAGACGAGTGAGCGAGTCATGTTTTGAGTACCCTGCAACATTTTTTGCGTATTTAGGTACGTTTGATAATTATATTCGTATAAATAATAGGGTTTTAAAGTTTAGCTAGTGTAAGGGCGCGTCAACTGTAAGGCCATAATGCGCCACTCTAGCCTATGATAGGCTAGAGAGGCCGAAGGTAGGGGAAAAAGTAATGTTACCGGGTACTCAACACATGGCTTACTCACTCGTCTAACAACGACTTTGGCGTTTCCCTAGTTAGATTGTTTTCTAAGTGTAAACATATAGAATGATGATGAATAATGATGATGATAGTAATAGCAAAACAAAAGTTTATTATTTGAATAAAAATAAATTAACTAAAGAAATGTGTACGATGTGAGTTAAATTTTGTTAGACTACTTTGGATGAGAAATTTAGAAAGTTTGTCGCCGTTATCATATGATAGAAGTTCTTCATATGATTGGGAAAGATCAAATTGCGTGCGCAAGGCATCATGATTGGTACATTCTGCTACATAAGGTACACCACATGTGTCTCATCAGGGAATAAAACCTTTTCTATCCGTGAGTTAGACGTGTGTGGCCTATTCGAATTCTGGACAATACCACCTCTTCTCTACGTGAGTGTCGAGACGTAGAAGGACGAATTTTATTTGTCAGTGTGGACATCACAAGTGCTATTTGTTATTTTGCACCACATCCCATGATGCTTTTCGCAAATCCAACAATCGTTGCTTGTATCCACTCTTGACATCTGGAATGCGAACTAGATTTTTTTTAGATTTTTTAAGACGCCCGAATAGGGGCATGCATTGCACCCTGGGCGGGTTTCCCCACAAGAAATCAAAATACACATGTTTCGTTAGTTTATTTGGATTAAGGACCCGTCAACCTTTTGGTCATAATGCACCACTCTAGCCTACCCATATCCCCTAGGCCCTAGAGGATATGGGGAGGAGGGGCCCATGCTTGTCAGAACCAGCCACAGGTAGGGGGAGGAAAGTGGGGAATCTCACGTCACGGTCGTCATTGTCTTTGTCATCGTTCGTGGTGTCATTGTCGTCATCGTCGTCGGGGGGTCGTCAAGGGAAGGGGGCAAGGTCCCCGACGACGATTGCCAGAGCTCGCCTCTAGTATCGGGGAGAAATATTATAACCCCCTGTTACTAGCTGATGTTTGCGAGGTGGACTTTTCTCTTGAATCGCCTTTTACGATTAGCAGAGCCATGCTCTGGGCCAATTCTACCCCGGGCCCATACGGGGGTGTCGGAGGCAGGTATGGAAACTATGATCTTCTGAATTTAGCTCGCGAGTCCGTGATCCATCAAGGATCATAAAAATGGCGTACGAGTTTCGGTGAACTCCAAATTAAACCAAGTTTCTATATTCAGCTTTCCAACCACCATCCAAATGAGATATTTTAATTCTGAATTACCTTTTAGCCTAAACATGGCTATTGCATGTTGATTTGATAAACCTGAAATGACTTTTGTCCATTTCTAGTTGTAGGAAGGACCCCATGTATTCGAGACCAATTCTTAATTTAGTTGATTCCACACAATTTACAAAACAAACGTCAAACATCACACCTGTCAAAAAGTACTTTTGACAGCTAGGCCTAGTGCGTTCTTTTATTTTCAAATTATTTTTATTTACACACTGCCCCCTGCATTCGATTACATTCTCAAGGTCTACTGAATTTTCTGGCGAGGACATCGGGGAACCTCTGGCAAACGCGTAGAGCGGCGGGTGCAAGAAGATCTAGTGAACCTTGGCTAGATCTCAATGCGCTTGCACTAGCTCGCCGAGTGGCCGAGTCGCTTTGTTTTGGCTATTGATCGAAATGTGAAAAAGATGAAATGTTCACATGACAAATAATGAATTTTAAATTGTAAATTGTGTTAAAGTGGATTGGCACTACTATAAAATAAATATTTAACTGTTGAAACATGATTTTATAGACGACATTATTGTTCCGGGGGTAAGGGTATAGGTCACGGTATGCGTATTATTTTCTAGACAACTTTAAATTCCAACATTTTTTATTTATAGGTGTAGTGAATCAATGCGGTTTCGAAGACTCACCTTTCTCTCACCCTTCTCACACTTATTTCTTCTCTAACACACACAAGCTGCTCACTGTATTAACAATTCTAAGATAGAATATAACATTTGTGTCTCCTGCTTTTCAAATCATAAGATTATAAGCGTAACCATAGAAATAAATTATGAAACTTTTGATTTGTTTGTATTAGGAGTTTTCAATAATAAATAACCAAAATAATATCCGTATTGTTGGTAGTAATTTCTGGACTCGTAGTTTTTATGTGTCCGTACCTATGTTAGCCTACTTATAATGACTCTTAATACTCACTTTATAATCAAGAGCTCATTGCCCTGACACCGATCAATAAAGATTATTACTATGTATTAGGGTGTGAGGTTAATTGTCCCTCTTCTGATGAATAACTATGTATTAGGATGTGAGGTTAATTGTCCCTCTTCTGGTGTCTAACTAGGTATTAGGGTGTGAGGTTAACTGTCCTACTTCTGATGACTAATTAGGTATTAGAGTGTGAGGTTAATTGTCCCTCTTCGGGTGTCTAGCTAGGTATTAGGGTGTGAGGGTAATTGTCCCTCTTCGGGTGTCTGACTAGGTATTAGGGTGTGAGGGTTATTGTCCCTCTTCGGGTGTCTGACTAGGTATTATGGTGTGAGGGTAATTGTCCCTCTTCGGGTGACTGACTAGGTATTATGGTGTGAGGGTAATTGTCCCTCTTCGGGTGAATAACTAGGTATATTATGGTGTGAGGGTTATTGTCCCTCTTCGGGTGACTGACTAGATATTAGTGTTTTTCCTCAGCGTTAGTTGGAGGGAGAAAAATAGACTTTAGTTGGACTTTGGGTTCATCTATAATGGTTCTTACTTTTGGAGCAGGGATCTTGTTTGAAAGTGTGGATCCAATGCTGGTAAAGTAGTCGTTAAACATGTCTGCAATGTCGAGATGATCCGTGACGGCTTCCGATAGTGAAGAGCAAGCCCAAGTACACGAGGATGTCGTCAGCGTATTGCAAGATTCTACAGAAAGAAGATATGTGTCTCTCTAGGTCATAAGTGTAGAGGGAATACAAGATAGGGCTAAGGGCTGACCCCTGAGGCAGCTCTTTCCGAGAAACCCTGGGACCTATGATGTTTCCCTGAAATCTGACGTAGACGGCTCTTTGAGACAAGTAGGAGTGGAGCCACCTTCATTACCCGGGGGGACACCAATATTCCTGAGTTTGGCGAGCAGAGTCGGGATCTGGACGTTGTCATAGGCACTGGAGATGTCTAGCGAGGTTCCCGTCAAGAAATGGCCCCTGGCATAGGCGATCTGGATATCCGTGTTAAAAACTGACAGGTAATCCGATGTGGATTTGCCTTTTCTGAAGCCATGGTGCTTTGCCAGAACATTGTTATGTTCGGCCCACCATTCCAATCTTCTTGCAATAATACGCTCAAGGAGTTTGGCTAAACAAGAAAGTAGAGTAATAGGCCTATACGAGGTCACCTTAGAAGGATCCTGCTTAAGCTTTTAAAATAGGAATCACTATTTGATTGAGTAAACTGTCTTGTATATGTCCCGTATCCAAAGTCTCGTTATGGCGACCAAATTAATCATAGCCGACTCTGGCAGATTACGTATCATAGAATAAGAGATTCCGTCCCACCCGGGGGCTGAATCTTCCAGGGACTGTAGAACTTGTGTTAGTTCATCTGCCTTAATGGGGCCATCCAAGAGAGCATCCCTGTTACTGTCTGCATCCGCATATGGACGAGGGGTAACTGAAGGAGGAGTGAGAGCGATAAAAAAGTCCCATAACCAGGGAGGTGACTCCTGGAGAAGAGGAGGGGGGGAATAGGAGCCCTTGAAGCGCCTGATCATCCTCCAGACTCTCCCCAACCCTGTCTCCATGCTGATCTTACTGCAGAAAGCAGCCCAACCTTGTTTCTTTTTGGTTTTTCAAAATTCTTTTGGTAGTTGCCTGGACTTTTTTGAGATTTATAAAATTTTCTGATGACATTTGTTTCCGATATGCAGACATGGCCAATCTTCTCATTGCGACTGCTTTGGAACATTCTTCATCCCACCAAGGAGTACTTTTAAATTTGAGAATCTTGCGTTGCGAAGGGTGCCTAGAGGGGTGTTTTGGGGGGGGGGATACCTGTCTGTTTGGGAATAGAGATGTCTGCAGCTCTGTTGATGAGGGAAGTGAAATTAGTCAGGTTATTAGGTCCCATGAAAGCATTATGGGGTTGGAGCTTGATGTCTACATCAACCAGTTTTTTGAAGGTGCTCCAATCCGCTTTGGCCAAAATCCACCTCTCAGAATACCCAGTTTGGGACAGGTCGTTGAGGCGTTGAGGTTAATATCCACCGACATGAAGATGGGTAGGTGGTCACTTCCCATGGGATCAACTCCAACCTCCCAAACTGTGGAGGTGGCTAATGATGGAGAGCATATAGACAGGTCTATAGCACTAGGTCTACACGTGGGCCTGGAAACCCTGGTAGAAGAACCGTCGTTTAGGAAGATCAGACCGTTGTCCTCTATGAACTTTAAAAGCTGAAGGCCTTGGGGGTTGGTGTGGGAACCACCCCAAGCCGGGTTATGGGCGTTGAAGTCGCCAGCCAGGAGGAACGGGTGGCGCATGGAGGCTAAGAGGACGTCCCATTGAGTTTTATGGACAGTAATACCCGGTTTAGAATACAGGGAGTAAATATTAATTTGTTTTGGGACCAATAGTGAATTGTTCCCCTATAAATCTGGGCCCCTGGAGATACCTGGGTTACAGGTAAGGGGCTAGAGGGAATGGATTTGTGAGATAGCAAGGCAACCCTCCCTCGCCATCATCTCTGTCCACCCTTGAAACGTTGAAGTTTGGAATTGCAAACTTATCTGTTGGTTTGAGCCAAGTTTCTGATAAAATGGCTACATCTTTTTTTGTGTGTGTGGAGAATATGTATCAGGTCCTTCTGATTACTGCGGACACTTCGGCTATTCCATTGAAGGATTCTCATCAGATGACCCAGGCCTATCGGCCAGCATCATCAGTCCAGATAAAGAAGACAATATATACTAGTGTAGAGAATCGCTTTTGGATTGTGAGCTGTTATTTACACTAGGAAAACGCTTAAGTCCCGCCGCGTTGTTGGATGAGCGTAATTGGTGAATTGAGCTGCCATGTGTTTTGCGGATTTTCTGTTGTTCTGTGAAAAAATCAGAACTTTGTTGAAATTTTTTTTTAATTAAATCAAATTAAAAAAAAATTAACTTATTTTTTTTAATTAATAGTAATTTAAAAAAAGGAAAAAAATCGTAAAATTGCGATTTTCATGAGAAATAATTATTTGATTACGCTCAAATTTCACACGAATATATCAATTCATAAAATTAAGGTTCTGTGAAAAAATCATTACAATCGAATAAAGCATGTAGGAGTTATAAGTCGAAGAATTTTTTTAAAAACGAAAAAAAATCGTAAAATTGCGATTTTCATGAGAAATAATTTTTCGATTGTGCTCAAAAACGTGGCAGTTCTTAGTTCAGAGATTTCGAAGGCCTCCATAAAATTTCATCGCAATCGGAGTATCGGTTTAGCCGGAATCGTGTTAACAGACAGACAAAAATACAGAAAAAAAAAAAAAAACATTCCGGATTTTTTTCTCCAGTGTAGTGAAATGGAATCTTCGCTTCGCTCGCTACGCTCGCTACGCTCATCCAAATATGAAGGATAACCTCCTTGAGCTGTGAACAGCCCTGTGTATTATTAACACAACAACATGCGTAAAGTGATTGACGGAACAGTGTTGATGTCAAAAGCTGGCGCGTACATCCTTTGATATGGCGTGAATTGTGGTATTGTCATTGTGCGCCCTACTGTGCTATCATCTATGATAGGCCCATAGATGTCACATCTTACTCGTAGCGACATCACAGAGTCTTTGTTTATGATTATTGATCCTCATCTTATTACTTGATCCTAAGAAACAATAAGATGCATGAATATAGTCGTTACCACTTACCAATGATGTTGGGTTCAAATTATTAGTCAGTCGCCTCCTAGACTACGGTCAAATTGTTTAAAATTATTTGTTTGAAATGGCATACTTAAAATGATTCCATGTGATTAAGTAGCACTTTGGAATATGTTGCTATGTTTATACTGTGTGACCATGGTTAAACGTGCTTACCCGTTTTGAATGAATTAATCTTCGAAATCTTTAAATGTACTGTCTCACACGCTAAGAAAATTGTTATCAGACGACATGTTTTCCTTCAGACTATTTTTAGCGCGCGAAAAAAGAATAGTTTAACCCTTTCACTGTTGGTAAAAAAAAAAAAACTAAAGAAATACCCCGTGCGTTACCCTTAAAATAGAAAATAGAGGGTTGAGACAAAAGTAAAATTCACAAATAATTATAATTGTTTAACATGTTTCTTTGCAGACATTTTTTTCAACTGATCAAAGTATATTTAAAAAAATCAAAATCTTGAGAAGGTAAGATGGCCGCCATCTTGTTTTGTGTGTATTATCTTATATCTTAGTATCTAGGGCGACGGTCGTTCGCCCGCAGCCAAGCGCACGCGACTGCTAGTAGGCGACGATAACTCGGCCCTGTTTACAGCTACCCGAGTTGGGGGGTTTTCAGCTATCTGCACAGGCCGTTTCGAAAGATTTACAATCTTGAAACTCGGTATATGACCTGATATGTGGTCCATGACATACCAAAAAAAAAATCAGCCCGATCCGATAACCCGTTCTGTGTTAAAAAAAAGTGCGTAAAAATAGATGAAAATCTTTCGGCTGGCTGGTTGGTTGGTTGGGGGGGTAGTGGATTCTGCCATAGAGGAATAGAGGACTCAAATCACCTAGAGAATGCGCTAGTGTCGCGGGGGCGTAGCACCGTCATGGCCGCCGAGTGAGGATACCTTTGTAAACACCCATATGATCCTACACAAGCACAGTGTAAATATATAAGGTTTTGGGGGAATAGAATAGGTATCATGTGGCTCATTATGAATTCAAAATCTAGTATTTATTTATTTAAAAGTATTTCTAGTATTTATATAGATTTATATCAGCATTTATAATTAGAATACCTACGGATATAATCTGTCGGGCGCCTGTGAACGTAGACATTGATGTAAACCGCTTATTTTTGTGGCCGTAGTATTATTCCAGAGTACAACGTTACAGAGTCCAACCTACTTTGAAATAATATCAATATAATTACTAAATTAATTATTAATATCAAAGCAAAATATTTATAGTTATGTTCTATAATCTATAATAGGCCTAATATGGAATGTAATGCAATATTAGAGTAGCACACAGCGTTTCAATTCAAGCAACAACAATAAAGCCACTCAAGCTTTGTGAAGAGTGAAGACAATAAAGCAGTAAACAATAAACATTATGCGTTCCTAAATTATTAGAATGCAAAATAAAAAATTACTGGACAAAACACCAATATAAAAGAACATTGGGAATAACAAGTCAACATGGTCTTGTGCTTAATTTTCTCGGAATCATGGTAGCCCAGGTATTAAAATGCTATACTTAATTTTTTTAAACCTTATTCACCCACTCTTGAGGGGATTTGATTGTTTTATTGTGATTACGAAAATACCAATATAAATACTATAAACAAAAACAGGAATTGAACCCATGGTCTCCCTCTGGCCGGGCGCGGACTTTATAACTGGGAGTGGTGATTTAATAAGAATTTGATATTCTCTATATTATAATATAAAAATGCACCAATAATTCAGCAACAAATATACTACCGCGGTCTCGGTGGTCTTTTGGGAGGCATGGGTTCGATCCCCGGCCAAGGTTGGGTTTTGTAAATCTGGACTTAGCCCATTTATTGTGATATAATCTAGGGCTACTGATTGTTTTAAGGCAAAAATGAATTAGTCTTATCAACTAAGTATGAATTTAATATATAAATATGAAGACCACTCTTTATTAAGATATCACTGAATTACCTAAGTGAGAGGGAATGTGTTTTGTTTCCGTAATTTCTTGTAGATTCCTTACACGAAATAACGAATCAGTGCATGTGTTCAGTCACTTATCTTCCAATAAATGGCTTCAGCAAATATACACTCTAATTTCAAGTGGGTAGGTGGATTGTGGACAGATAATATTCAACGTATGAAATGTGTAACTAACAAAATAACAGTAGGTATAGTTGGTTAACCAGTCGGCGTTTGATTACGTTTTCAGTGTCTCCAATGAATTTTTTCACGGAATGAATTATGTTTCTGTTAAAATATGATGTTGAAGACTAGATTCCATGTAGGTGCTGTTTGTTGTGTGCGCGATAGAACATCACAATACGTATCTCAATTAGTTAATTTCTTACGCGCGAGGATAGCATGATTGTGTAGATTCTATCCTCACTAGCGCGTTTCCAGCGTTCGCCGCCAGAGTGGACATGAGAAGATGGAGCGCTCTTAGAGCCTACAGAGAAAACGGTACATCTTAGAACTATGAAACTTGGACCACACTTAGATGTATCTCAGACTCACAAACTTCCGCCGAGAGACAAGCAATATTCCACCCCCAACCCCCCCTAAATCATCCCCTAAAATTAAAATAATTCATAGCTCTAACCCAAAATTGAATTTTTATTCAAATTAGTTATTAAAATTGTGTTCTTAAGTGTTTTAATCCAATCGGCCTATTCTCATTATATAAACCACATTTTGTCAACCCCCATCCCTAATAGTTTATATTATTTTTATCTTGATTTCCAGCTTTCACCACGAAGGCATCTTATGAGTTATCATAATGAAATTTGACATGATGGTACATAATAATATAAAAAGTAATCCGCCGAGAGGCAATTAAGCGATATTCCACCCCCAACACCCCCTAAAACTGGAATAATTCATAGCTCTAATCTAAAATTGATGTTTTATTCAAATTAGTTATTAAAATTATGTTTTAATGTGTTTTAACCCAATCGGCCTATTCTCATTTCCTAAACCACATTTTTTAACCCCCATCCCTTATACTTTATTTTATTTTAACCTTGATTTCCAGCATTCACCATGAAGGCACCTCATGAGTTATCAGAATGAAATTTGGCATGATGGTCTATACTAATATGAAAAATCATTCGTTGAGAGGCAAGCGATATTCATCCTCCAACACCTCCTAAATCATCCCCTAAAATTGGAATAATTAATAGCTCTAAACCAAAATTGAATTTTTATTCAAATTATTAAATTATGTTTTAATATGCTTAAAACCCAATCGGCCTCTTCTCATTTCCTTTACCACATTTTTTCAACCCCCATCCCTAATAGTTTATATTATTTTTACCTTGATTTCCAGCATTCACCATGAAGGCACCTAATTGGATGAGCGTAGCGAGCGAAGCGAAGATTCCATTTCACTACATTGGAGAAAAAAAATCCGGAATGTTTTTTTTTTCCTCTCTCTCTTTCTTTCTTCTTGCATTTTTGTGTGTCTGTTAACACGATTCCGGCTAAACCGATACTCCGATTGCGATGAAATTTCATGGAGGCCTTCGAAATCTCTGAACTTAGAACTGCCACGTTTTTGAGCGCAATCGGGAAATTTTTTCTCATAAAAAACGCAATTTTACGATTTTTTTCGATTTTTTAAAAACTTTCTTCGACTTATAACACCTACATGCTTTAACCGATTGTAATGATTTTTTCACAGAACCTTAATTTCATGAATTAAGATATTCGTGCGAAATTTGTGCGTAATCAAAAAATTATTTCGAATAATTATTTCTTATGAAAATTTCAATATTACGTTTTTTTCCTTTTTTTAAAATTACAATTATTTAAAAAAATAAAAATTTTAGTTAATTTTTCATTTAATTTGATTTAATTTTTTTTTAATCTTCAACTTAGTAATGATTTTTTCACAGAACAACAGAAAATCCGCATAACACATGGCAGCTCAATGCACCAATTACGCTCATCCAACAACGCGGTGGGACTTTAGCGTTTTCCTAGTGAGTTATCAGCATGAAATTTGGCATGATGGTACACTACAAACTAATGAAAAATCATTCGCCGAGAGGCAAAGGCAAGCGATATTCCACCCCCAACACCCCTAAATAATCCCCTAAAATTGGAATAATTCATAGCTCTAACCTAAAATTGAATTTTTATTTAAATTAGTTATTAAAATTATGTTTTAATGTGTTTTAACCCAATCGGCATATTTTCATTATATAAACCACATTTTGTCAACCCCCATCCCTAATAGTTTATATTATTTTTATCTTGATTTCCAGCATTCACCACGAAGGCACCTAATGAGTTATAATCATGAAATTTGACATTATGGTACATAATAATATGAAAAATAATCCGCCGAGAGGCAAGCGATATTCCACCCTCAACACCCCCTTAAATTAGAATAATTCATAGCTCTAATCTAAAATTGATGTTTTATTCAAATTAGGTGGTTATTAAAATTATGTTTTAATGTGTTTTAACCCAATCGGCCTATTCTCATTTCCTAAACCACATTTTTTCAACCCCCATCCCTTATAGTTTATATTATTTTTACCTTGATTTCCAGCATTCACCATGAAGGCACCTAATGAGTTATCAGCATGAAATTTGGCATGATGTTACATACTAATATGAAAAATAATTCGTCGCGATGCAAGCGATATTTCACCCCCAACATCCTCTTAATCATCCCCTAAAATTAGAATAATTCTTAGCTCTAACCCAAAATTTTATTTTTATTCAAATTAGTAACTTATGTTTTAATGTGTTCTAGCCCAATAAGCCTATTCCCATTTCCTAAAGTCTAAACAACACTTTTTCAACCCTCATCCCTAATAGATTATATTATTTTTGGATGAGCGTAGCGAGCGTAGTGAGCGAAGCGTAGATTCCATTTCACTACACTGGAGAAAAAAATCCGGAATGTTTTTTTTTTCTTTCTTTCTTTCTGTATTTTTGTCTGTCTGTTAACACGATTCCGGCTAAACCGATACTCCGATTGCGATGAAATTTTTTGGAGGCCTTCGAAATCTCTGAACTAAGAACTGCCACGTTTTTGAGCGCAATCGAAAAATTATTTCTCATGAAAATCGCAATTTTACGATTTTTTTCGATTTTTAAAAAATTTCTTCGACTTATAACTCCTACATGCTTTATCCGATTATAATGATTTTTTCACAGAACCTTAATTTTAAGAATTAATATATTCGTGTAACATTTGTGCGTAATCGAATAATTATTTCTTATGAAAATTTCAATATTACGATTTTTTCCTTTTTTTTAAAATTACGATTAATTAAAAAAAAGTTAATTTTTTATTTAATTTGATTTAATTTTTAAAAAATTTCAACAAAGTTCTGATTTTTTCACAGAACAACAGAAAATCCGCAAAACACATGGCAGCTCAATTCACCAATTACGCTCATCCAACAACGCGGCGGGACTTAAGCGTTTTCTAGTTACCTTGATTTCCAGCATTCACCATAAAGGTACCGAATGAGTTATCAGCCTGAAATTTGGCATGATGGTACATAATAATATGAAACATAATAATCCGCCAGGAGACAAGCGATATTTCACCCCCACTGTTTCCCTACCACTCTTTACTTTGGGAAAAACGTTAGGTCGTATTTATTACAATTTTTAATATTTTAATTGCTGATTTAAATTATGCGTCAATGTGTTATAGTCCGGTCAACAAATCATTCACACAAAAACCCAAGACGACATTAACCATATTAAATTTAATAAAAACATTGAATATTGTCAACTAGGCCTACATATTGTAAACAAAAAAATGGTAGCTTTTGTTTCTAGACAATCTGTTTTAAAGGCACTGTATCCACCTTTACACGTATTTCACATATTTCAAGCCTTGATATGAAACAAACAACAAAAAGATGTGATATCCCCCCAAAATACAAAAATTTGTAAAAAAAAAAAAAAAAAAAAAAACGGCAGCCAAGCTCTCCTTCCAAAGTCTTCGGCTATGAATGCTGTGAGATATAGAAGTTGAGCCAAGCATTTCATTCTTTCTCCCTAGTTTCACATTGAAAAGAAGTAAGATCATTTCGCCTGTTGACGAGCGCCAAGCCAACCCTTTTCGTGGTAAAAAAAGGAAAAATTTTAAACTCAAAATCATAAAAAAAATTACTTGGCTATTGATTTTGGTACGAGGACTCTAAAAAGTCAATGGCCAAGTAATTTTTTTATCAGACTACTTCGCATAATCAATAACATGACATGTTTTTCTAAACTCTTTCCACATGTTATAATATTCCTGTTTGTTAACTTCTTTGAAAATTGCTTGTTTATTATGTTTGTTTGATGTTATTCTTGTGTTTTTGTTTTAGTTCCCTCTTGAAGTGTTTTTGTATTTTGTATTTATATTTGAGTTACTTTAGTCTTAGACAATGATTGGTGAAATCCAATCGAAACGTCAGACAAAATAAAGAATATCTTACGTGGTAAACCGAAAAAAGTAAATTTAATTATTTAAAGATGGTAACATATATATAAAAATATATATATATCTATGAACTTAATGGAGCGAATTGGAGAGAGAAGATTAAAGTGGTTCGGACATGTCAAAAGGATGGAAAGATCGAGATTAGCGAGAAGGATGATGGAATTGGAAATCAACAATGGCAGAATATAGTGTGAGAAAAGATGTGGAACAGCGAGAAGGAGACTGAAATGTGGGGCCACGTCTATACGTCCGACGGGATTTCGGGCGTACAGCTAAGTTTGTGCTATACGTCCGAAGGCGGACGGCCAAGGAGCGCATATCAGTGGCGTAGCCAGTAGGCCCCCTTGTCCTGGCGCCCCCTAACCGCCTGCCAAGTCCCAAAAATACATATATGTGAAATAATAAATACTTAAATCCTTTGTGACACCTTCGTCCTTTGTCGCCTTTGTAGGTAGACATGTGCCGCCTATGTTGATAAAACCTCGCGCGGAATAGATTTTCTTCAACATTGCTTCAAATTTTTCCTGTTTAGAACCATCCAGTTTTTCCGATGAAAGAAATATTCTAGCTCTCCAAGATTTGGCACTTTTTTTTTTACAAAAATGACATTTCTCATTCACTTATTGCTGATGAATATTACTCATTCCGTGCTTTATACTGCAATCTTTCTGCAGAAGGTGAAAAGCTTAATGTTGACACATTATTGGAATTCTTTCAAGCTTTTTTTTTCAGTCGGTGCCCCCTAAAAATTTCCTGCCCCCACTAGACCCAAAACCTGGCTACGCCACTGGCGCATATAACTTAAGGATTTCGGGTGCGCTCTTATCGATTATATCTTTGACTAGTGCGGCGTACTTCAACTAGGCGGAAAGTTCGACCGTTGAGTGACTAATATATACGGTTCGACTCGACTAACCTAACGAAAGTAGTAGTAGCACAGATAATAGAGTACACTACGTAGTGTAGTCTATTATCTGTGGTAGTAGTAGTCCACAAGCTCGGCGGGCGTACAGCCTGTGGTTGCTTGGCCCGTCCGACCCGTCGGACGTATAGACACTTCGGGAATGTGGTGGAAGGAGAGTAGTGGTGGCAGGACAGAAGAAGATGAGAGGCCTGTCTTCAATGCCGACCCAACGCACAGTTGGACGTAGCAACAGATAATGGCGATGAAAAATAATGATAATTATTATATTTTTACAATTCTACAATTCAATTCAAACAGCTCTTCGGCCTTTTTCTGTAATTCTGTGCGTGCGTGTGTATGTGTGGTGTGTGTGGGGTGTGGTGTGTTTGTTTCGCATACGTTGCGAGATCATACGGGTGAATACACAACAGAGCTCCGCGATCATTTTTCAATCCGAGATCAGACCCCCTGATCTCGTTTGTTTTTGTTGCATATCTTGACAGGTAATGCTCATACGAGTATTTATATGCAATTTGAAGCATGATCTCGTTTTGAGTGTGTATACGAATTTTTAGTTCGCGAGTGTACCCACCAGGGCTGCGCTGCAATAGCGCCTATACACACGGTTCACACACCGTACAAACATCACGCATTGTTCGAGATCATTTTCAAATTTGAATCACCCAAATCAAATGCTTTACACAGTATGGTGTTCCACGCACGATTAGAGATCATTCCGAAAGCCTTTTAAATTTAAAATATTCAAGCATCCAATCAGATGCAATACACAGTAGTACAATGTTTCACACACGTTTAGAGATCATGCGGAGCCTTTTAAATTTGAAATATTTGAAGCGTCCAATCAAATGCAATACACATAATGACATTCCAGCTGCTTAAGAGATCATTCCAAATTGATGTTAATTTGGAAATAATCTACATCATTTAAATAATGTATGGATGCGTTGGTACAACGCACGCCAACACAACATATTTTCAATCACATGCGAGCCACCTATATTCTATCTACAACGCCAGACCATCTAAAATATGGGGACACACCGACTCACATACCAACTTACTTCTTGAAGAACGATAAATAAATATAAATAAATTTTATTTAGAGTCTACCCACTCAGTTATATAACTGATTTTCAGTGGGGGACTTTAAATCACAGCGACCAAGCCAACCCTGCAGGCCCCGATGCAATCGACGAGTGAGCGATAACTATATATATATATATATATATATATATATATATATTATATATAAATAAAATAATTAATTATATATTTGTTGTTGGTGGTTAACTCTCGCCAACACAAGATATTTTTAATCACATGTCAGCCACCTATATATTTTATCTACGTTAGACCATCTAAAATATGGGGACACACCGACTCACATACCACTTACTTCCTGAAGAACGTTAAATAAAATAATTAATTATATACTCGTTGTTGGTTAACTATCGCCAACACAAGATACTTTCAATCACATGCCAGACACCTATATATGTTCTATCTACAACGCCCGACCATCTTAAATTTGGTGACACACCGACTCCCAAACACCAAATTCCTGAAGAACATTTACTAAACCTAGGCCGCTTCGCGAGCTCTTTTTCCAGTCGCGTTGATGGATGAGCTATTTTAATTTTTTTTGTCTAATGATTACGATTTTAATTGGGATCTCATTACTGTATCTATAGTAACAAAAACTTAACACCTGTAAAAGGCTTATATTAAAACCTTTATTTCTATGAAATTTCACAATTTCAACTTTTGCTTTCAAAAGCCACTTCATTACCATGATATTTATATCAATGTAAAATATGAACGTTGTAGCCCCTCCCGTTTTGGTCAGAATCGGGGCACGAAAATATCGCACAAAAAATCGAAAAAATCGAAAGTACAATAATCATAAGAAATATTTGATCGATTTTCCTAAAAACGTGGCCAGTCTAAGTTCAGAGATTTCGAGGTCCCCTCCAATTTTCATCAAGATCGCATATGCCGTTTGCCAGGTAGAGAGCGAACAAACAGAAAAAAAAATACAAAAACAAAACACCCGAGCTATTTTTCTTGGGGTAACGTAAGTGAAAAAAAAAAAAAATGTTAAATTGAAGTCTTCGCTTCGCTCATCCAATAACAATCATCCCCGTTGTTGGTGGTTAACTCACGCCAACCAATACAACATAATATTCAATAACATGCGAGCCACCTATATTCTAGGAAAGGTGGCAATACATTCTGTATTTACAGCACAGTACATAAAAAATACACAACGGAGACAAACATAGCAAAGTAGTTTGTAGGTAGAACGAAATATCTTTATGGCTAACAGCCATCAACACATAAAGCAATACTGCAGTCCTCATCTGAGGATGAATCTTGTCTAACTAGCAGTTTTTTATTTCAAATAACTGATAACCGGTTGCTCATAATGACGGCGTTATTAGGGTTGATTCAGAGCTGCACTTGAAATCAGTTCTGTGCCTGAGCTGGTACACTCTAAATACAAAATTTACGTTTTTATGTTTTTTTTTTTATTTACGACTACAAACAATTCATGAATTGTTAAACGAGGGAGCGGAGCGACTGAGTGTCTCCATTCAACTCAAACGGCTTTCATTCTGTGATTCTGTCTGTCTGTACGTCGAAAATCAGCCGAACCGCTGAACAGATTGCGCTGAAATTTTAAACAGACATCCGGTACGCCATTGCGATTTAAGCCTACAATAAATAAAAATGTGATTTTTAATAATATCAACATAGCATTTGTTTGGTAGCAGTTAGCGGTAGGGGACGTGACGTGGCCTGCATGACCTAGTGGTAACCATTTAGCCTACGCCCGGATGGATGGGGTTCGATACCCGTTAGTTCCAACTTTTTTATATTTTTACACCCACATATTTTTTGAGGGGTGTTAAATGGGAAATTAAACTTAGGTGATTTTGTTTTATCTTGGAAATTTGTAAATGTTTCACGCTAATACGTTTGAATACGATTCGCATTTTCGAATGTTCAATTTAAATAATTATTTTGGCAAGCAGAGTGAGTTCCTGTAAGGTGACCAGACGGTCCGGTTTTAGAAGTCAAAACACTTGGCTAACTCACTCGTTTAACAACGACTTTGGCGTTTCCCTAGTTATAATTAAACGAGGGAGCGGAGCGACTGAGTGTCTCCATTCAACTCAAACGGCTCTCATTCTGTGATTCTGTCTGTCTGTACGTCAAAAATCAGCCGAACCGCTGAGAAGATTGCGCTGAAATTTTTAAACAGACATCCGGCACGAGTTTACTGAGAACTGTTAACAAAATCAGCTAGATCCATTGCGATTTAATCCCCGATTTTTTTAAATATCGATACCATTGTTAGTAGCAGCTAGCGGGAAACCAGTTTTACGTGTCTGCCATGGCATAGTGGTAAGCATAGAGCCTACCGCACGGAGGGTTGGGGTTCGATACCCGTTAGTTTTGAACTTTTTTTATATTTTACACCTACATATTATTTTTTAGGGATGTGAAATGGGGAAAAAAAAATTAGGTGATTTTGTTTTTATCTTGGAAATATGTTAATGTTTCACTCTAATACGTTTTGAACACGATTCGCATTTTGAATGTTCAATTTAAACTAGGAAAACACCAAAGTCGATGTTAAAAAGAGTGAGTGAGCCAAGTGTTGAGTACCTGGGAACATCCCATTTCCTCCCATATAACCAAGGCTGGATCTAGCCCAGTATGGGGAATGATACCGGGGGGTACTATACACATGGCTCACTCACTCGTTTAACAACGACTTGGCGTTTCCCTAGTTAAACGAGGGAGCGGAGCGACCGAGTGTTCTCCATTCAACTCGAACGGCCCTCATTCTGTGATTCTGTCTGTCTGTAACGTCGAAAATCAGCCGAACCGCTGAACAGATTGGGCTGAAATTTTAAACAGACATCCGGTACGAGTTTACTGAGAACTGCTAACAAAATCAGCTAGATCCATTGCGATTTAATCCCAAAATAAATAAAAATGTGATTTTTTAAATATCGATATGCATTTGTTTAGTAGCAGCTAGCGAGACGATAACTTCGTGGCTTGCATGGCCTATTGGTAAGCATTTAGCCTACCGCACGGAGGGTTGGGGTTCGATACCCGTTCGCTCGAACTTTTTTATATTTTTACACATACATATAATTTTTGAGGGGTGTTAAATGGGAAATAAAAATTCGGTGATTTTGTTTTATCTTGGAAATTTGTTAATGTTTCACGCTGATACGTTTTGAACACGATTCGCATTTTAAATGTTCAATTTAAATAACTAGGGAAACGAAAAAGTCGTTGTTAAACGAGTGAGTGAGCCATGTGTTGAGTACCCGGTATCATTCCTCATACTGGGCTAGATCCAGCCTTAGGTATAGAGGAGGAAAGGGGATGTTCCCGGGTACTCAACACTTGGCTCACTCACTCACTCGTTTAACAACGACTTTGGCGTTTCCCTAGTTTAATACAATCCAGAAATTAAAAAATCCATCCCGATCGGGGTTCAAATTCCCGAGTCTCCCACTACATAGAACCCACGTCCTCGTACGCTTCGGACCAGCGCCCTGATCGTCATTACCTTACGCAGGTATGAGCGAGGGTATATTTCTCGATTTGGATAGTCGGGAAATACTCCCATTCTCCACAAAATTATTCTTATTTTAGTGCTTGAACTGCTTATGTATAGTACCATGTTTAATTCGTCAAAGTGTGAATTTAATGAGAAAACTTAATTTGATTCCATTTAAAAGATGGCAGGTTTTAGCCTGGATATTTAGAAGGTTCACTGAAAATGTTATCACGATCGGAGTAGCTATTTAGGTGGTATCGGTTAAACAAGCATAACACACACAAAAACAAACACTTGCTGAACTATATTTCTCCGGGTAGTCATAAGTGCACCACGCCAGTATTACGGTGGGGGAGTGCGTTGCACTTGTAACCGTGTATTGTTCTCTGTTTTTGTTTTTATTTTTAATATCTATTTCTGGTTAACAATTGTCCTGGTTTTATCAAGAAGAGAAACAACTGTATATATACGCAACGACTACCGCTACAAGAAAGAATATGAATATATGACCTTATTCGTGGCCTATTTACAAAAACAAAAACCATGGACAACCACATTAAAATAACATTGTGTGATAAACGAACATATTTCGACTGATCCAATCCAAATGAAACGCGGCATTTTTTAAGATGACTCGTTTAGCGTACTATGGTTTTGTCTGTGTAAATTTACCCATTTTTGCATGCTTAATGAGTCTACATGAGGATTTAAAAGTAATGACAATAATAGGGTATGTCACACAATCTCGCACTTATTCCTCGTGGATATTCAAAGATATATGCATCAAAAATCAGATTCTGCACATCTAACAAGTTCATTCAATACAACATTAGAAATTGATCAATATAATATACGTATGGAATTGGAGTAGACAATATATGTGACACTGCACACCCATTCCTACCAGATGTCCATTAGAATAGACATAACATTTTTTTTTTATTATGAATTAAATTTTGGTTTTTGTTTGAAGAGCTCGGGCCAACTATTTTTACAAAGTAAAATGCCCATTTAAAAATACGCTTGATCGGCAAATCCAGCTCATTTCACATACACCGTTTAGACCACTTTTCAAAAATCCAATTTTACAAAAAAAAAAATGAATTTTTGGAACGATGTTTAACAAGGGATGAGAACATGTCGCTATCAGATGACATTTTAGCATTCGAAATATTTTTCCCTGTGCAATCTTGGGAAATTACTACAAATTACCTGTTTGGAGGCATATTTATGGTCTGTTACTGAAAAAGGAAAGCATTATTGTTGAAATGAGCTCTGATTGCGCAATTTTCACATTCTTACTTGGTATTTTTGTGCAAACTATAACCATGGACAAACGATATAAAGGTTACAGGTGATCCAGAAATTACCTTATAACAGGGGTGACTTAAATCTCAGAGGATGCTATTTTCGCGTAACTATCCATCTCATGTT
>JAMZAV010008050.1:0-30509 GCA_024449915.1 Sweltsa coloradensis | reverse complement strand
GAAGTAAAAACAACAGCTATAAAAAAAAAAAATGAGACCACTGTTTGTTCTCGGGCTTTATGTGCTCTATGGTTTTTCACCCTGTCAACCATTCTCCGATCTAAACTAATTTGATAACATTTAATTTTGTAATGATTGATTCAATCACTATCTGTCGGTAGGCCTCGATGCTACAAGAAAATCATAGGTACCACAAAATAGAAAAATTAATCTACATTTTATGCGACCTTAGAATTTGCTATGTAGGCCTATCTCGATTTCTCAACTGCGAGCACCGAAATGCGCAACTCATCACTTACCATGGAGGCTTTACGCTTCCTCGCTACCAAGCTGGCGGTGGTAATTAGCTGGATGGCGTATCGCAGACTGGTCTCCATGGCGATACGGGTCAGAACACGGACCGCGTCATCTTCCATCTCGCAATCCTCTTCCTCACCGCTAGGAAGAAAAACAAGAGTCGTGTTACGGACCAAGTCAACGGTAGAGGGTGGGATACGTCGTTTAATTTAACTGCAATATTAAATAAATGTGCCTAAACATCAATTTATTATTTAATGATTAACCTGAGTTTTATAGTATGCGACTATGACGCTGTTATGGCAGACGTTCTTTCAGTCCGGACCCGGGATGGGTTCAATCCCCGGTGGAGGCACTTATTCAATTTCTGTCTATAACATCATCATTTACACAAGGTTGTAGGCAATCGTCAATTGATTGATAAAAGCCTATCGATGAAAAAATGAACTAAAACAAAAGTAACATTTCCCAAAAATTTCTTAAACAGCTAGCTAGGCCTATACGTGGAAGCAATCCTACCTTGAGGGCGCACTGTTTTATGCAAATAAGTGCCTCGGGTATAGGCCCATTTTAAATTATTAAGTTCGAAAAGTGAGGACGGCCATTATGCGAAGCTATTTGTAAACAAGTGTTTTAAGTGAAATATTATTTAAAACTTGAGTGATCAAAATAGGGGTGAATTAGGGGCAGCCTATATACCGTATACGTAGATAAATAGACTCACCGTATCTTGAGAATCTCCTTCAGTTCCTTCTCTTCGTACGGCGAGGTGATGACGATGATCATCCGGTCCAGCAGATCGAGAGGGATGCCGTGGGGCGAGCGGTAGGTGGTACCCCTGATGCGGGTGATGCCGCGGTTGGTAGCCATGATCACGACCGGCGCCATCTCGTTCTCCAGCGCTCGGTTCAGGTAGGAGAAGCACTCGATGTCCAGCATGTGGACCTGGGGAGAGAGAGATGGGACAAATATTAGGCAGGTACCACATAAAACAAGAGCAGAACGTTTCGGCCTACGTGAACTCGTTTTCATGATGAAGTAAGAAGTGTTCAGGATTAAAAGATTCTTACACAATTCAAAATCCGTACTATGCATTTTCTTCTCCGCACCACAAACATAGGCCTACTTCCCAAACTAGGTGATTTCGAACCACTTTTTCAAGCATGCCACCACACACACACACTTCTGCACGTGGTTGGTCTAGGAAAGAGATTTCAAAGGTTCCCAAAGGAACATCAAGATCGGAGTAGCCAAAAAAACAATCAAGTATTTTTTCTCATGGTTGGCAAATTTGAAATGAACTAAATTAACCAACTGCTTGCATAAGGGCAATTACTATTGGTCAATATTGCCTACATTTAATCGTTTTGCTTTGGTTCCGTACGGACTACACGTTCACAGGTGGCAATAACAATGCAAATCATTACCTCGTCGATGAAGAGAACTCCAGGTACGATCTCGGCCTTTCCCTCCTCCCGCCATTCCCCGACCTTGGAGTTGATCTGCTCGCGAACCTCTGGTTTGATCTCGCCAGTGTCGCCTGAAGAAGACGGAGAGCATTTCGTTAATATTCAGGGGTGGCGCTTCAAACCTTGTCATTAGGTTGAAGGATAAACTATTGACATACCACAGCTCAGACACTTGAGAGTGTGAGCTCTAGTTAGGGCTGTAAATGAGTACCCAACCCACTAGGGATGGGATGACATGGCAAAATCGATCAATCGATTCCAAATTGGAGAAATAGATTCCTCATTAGACGGTTTCAACATTCAGGCGTCGTGTTTTGGGGCGTGGCAGAGAGGTGAACCACGTGTCTACTGTCCTTCCCTCACCTGCCGATCGTATACAAAGGCAGACAGTATGGTCAACAGACGAAGACGCAATGTTGCGAAATATCCGACATGCCTTCACGGGCTCCGCGGCAAACAATCGCGGAAATATCGCCGCGTATCACGGGTTCCGCGGAAAATGATCAGCAAAATAACTGTGCATTCAATTAAAAAGTTTTTCTTGGGAATCGATATCATCCCTCGTACCTACCCGTTGCTAATAGCCCAGGTAATGTAATTGGTCAGTCTCCCAACCTGTACCCACCTGAGAACAGCGCCATGAAGCCGTGCGTCCTCGAGTTGATCACGTCTATCTCGTGCAGCGTCACTGTGTGCACCACCTCCTTGCGCTTCTGCAGCTCCCCCTCGGGACACTGAACGAAGCGAGTCTGCGCGCCGGTGGCGTCGTAGTCCCGCGCGCGAGTGAAGGAGCGACCCAGGCGACTGATCTTGCCCGTCGCCTTGTCGATAGTGATGACGTCGCCAGCCTGGACCTGTTAAACAACAAACACTGCATTATAGTTCCATTTTAGAGACCTATTTGAAGTGTTCTAACTTTTAAGCCATAATTTGGAATATCAAAGCTTATATTCGCGTTTAAAAGCAAAGTGGCTGACATCTGGCGGTCAAGTGGAGAACTGCTCCAAGGCAGATACGGTGGGGCTGCATGGCGGCATTCAATGTTAAACCAATGCAATATTGTACCGTCAAGGTCAACTCGAGATTGAATTTACTCGAACATGTTCATTATTTAGCAAGCAAGAAAGGTCATAAAATTAGTAATACACATTTTTGTGTTGCGTAATGACACAAAAAGTATGCATGTGTATATTATTCCGTGCATTACTGTGGGTTAGTTGGAAGCTCTATTCCTATAACTTGAGACACATTTTTCGCAACTGTCATCAGTTTCACGGATACCACCAACCGATAAACGTCATACCAATACCATTCTGGTAATTAATTTATTACAATGATGTGTTGTAGGCGGTATATAGGGCCAAAGCGGGCTAAGAGCTATGTACCGTCTTTGGGTTCAACATTCTAAACCCAAGGATATTTTGTACTATAGTAAGGCCTATATATTATGCAAGTCACATTAATAATGGTATAATTGTTAATGGGTATAGATATAATATGACATTTTTAAATTATAATTTATTATGTTCCTAATAATATTTTTTTTAAATTTGTACAGTGCATTGAATGTAAACTAGCCTACCTTGATTTTTTATTCCTATCAAGAGATTTGTACCAACTGCTGCCGTGAATAGCAAATTATGCGTAGACTTAATTATTTATGGGCAAAAATCTATATTTTATTTAATATTAAGACAGTATAATATGTTACCAAGAGATTTCAGAGAGATCAAAAGTGTTAGAGGGGCTTTTCAAATGTGAGACTGTTATAAGAGGTTTCAATGGGGTGACGAAATACAAATTTAATAACAAATCGAGTTTGATAATTCATTCGCGGGGAACCCGCAAAAAATTACTTCCTGGGGGGAGGGGGGGGGGGGAATAATGTGTGATATAAAATTGCTTATTAAGGTCAATAATCATACGAAATACGCGGTATTGCCATCAAGGTAAAATTACTGGAAACACATTGCCTATAATATTTTACACGTCTCCTAATTACGAGATAAAATTCCTTATTTTGCTAGTTATTTTGCAGCTGATGGTTACAAAATATAGTGATTGTCCTACCACATCGTATACCCAACTACTGGAAAGTGGAAATACTTCCAGAACTGACGCTTACAATGAAATATTATGCTTTAAAGCATGAAAAACACACTTGCTCCCTATGCAGACCGTGATTTTATCTGCCTTCGGACGGCCATGTTGGCATACGACCGTGCTGCTACCTGGTTAGGTTTTAACCGCGAATTTGATTATTTATGATTATTATTATGATTGGATCCAACAGCGTACCTTCAAATCAAGAAGTGATGGGGCTGCAAAATTAATAGATAAATAGTGGAGCATGATAAGTATGTGAATAGCTCGTGTACAAAACTGTAGGCCTACTTAATTAAAATTTTCCTATGTGTCTATTAATTTGGCAGCCTCAATCCCTACTTGAAGGTAAGCTGCTGGATCCTAACACTGACTCAATACTCCAGCCAGCATGTTGCAAATGACAATAAACTAGAAGTTTACGGCAAGTTGAAACAACACTAGTTTTTGCGGTAACAAAGCATCACCTTCTCCTTCATGATAGACTCGATCATCTTGTTTCCAAGGTCGTAGATTGTCTCCATCTCGGTTGTCTTCATGGTCAGCTTGCCGACCTTCCCCCCGAGCCCGGTGGCCGGCCGGTCTACCTGGACGTCCACAACCTCCCCCTCGATGATCTCAGTCTCCTCCCTGCGGACAACAACCTAGCGTCAGGCATCCACCTGGTCCAGTTGGGCAGCTTTAGGGATGGTAAGCTGGTCAAATATGTCAAAACGGTCAAATAATTGGTCAGTGATATTTTTACTTCACTTATTCTTCAAAGGTAAGCCTTACAAATTTGCAATTGGACAATAATTATTCACTGTTGTTGCCCTTAAAACTTTTAACAGAAGCAGACAAAAAGCTAGTAAACGGTATTCTATTCACTCAGTCATCTTCATTCTTCATAATAAAAAAATAATCTCCATTGAACTATGATTAGGGACACCGAATTTTCGTGAATGGTTTTTGCACGAAATTTTAAAAAACACAACTCTAAGTATTTTTGACAACATAGGAACATGTTTTGAGGTTAGAGGAGGCATTTTGCGTTCACGAAGTTTCGCGAATTTTAGCTATTTTATGTTTTCACACGAAATAGACCAAAAAGAAGATTATTCACGAAATTATGCGCGAAATTCTCGCTTTTTTTAATAATTTGAAGCAAATTTGCGTATTTTCGACGATCAAAACAGTCAATTTCTCGCGTATCACGCCCACAGCTAGAACGGTCGTGTCGAGCTTCGAGAGTTGCCTAATTTAGATCGATTAGTCGAACCCACGAGTCGCACTCGCACCACGTGACCAAGGTCGAATGCACGTCCGCGACTAATCGATATGCGCGCAACGCACTTCGGAATAGGCCACATTTGGCTTCACTTCGTAACAGAATTCGTTTTTCTTGCATTTTCGTTGCATTAAAGTCAAAATGCCAAAAGTTGTAAGCATTTTTGTCCGTGAATCGGAGTTTCAAGAACATGGATTTTACGCCTCCATCCTAGGCCTAGGCCCAATATAATTCGTTGTTCACGTAGGCCCTAGGCCTAGATGTGCTTAAAATCCATTGTGGTCCTAGGCTTGGCCTAGACCCCAGATAATTCCTTGTTGCTAACCTTTTAAAGATGCGTGCTTAAAATTTCCTTTAGGCCTAGGCCCTAGTGTAGCTAGCTAGAGTAAGCACCTTTAGGCCTAGCTAGGCCCTAGGCCTCCTAAATTTCATACAACCATGGATGGCCTTGTCAGAAAAATTGCATTTTACAATGTAGCCTTCAACCTACTTTAAATAAAGTACATTATTATTTGTTTGCAATTGAAAAAAAGTGGATTTTTATTTACCGTTATTTACCATATTGTCAAGTTTTTGCACCGTTTTTGCCTATTTTATATACCGAAATGAACTGTTTTTATTTACCATTTTTCAGTGTCCCTAACGATGATCATATTGGTAAGTAGGTTGCAGACAATAATTGTCTTGTAAATAGGCCTACCCTGTTACAATATATGACCCAAAATATACCCTTTTCATATTTGTTCAACTAAAGGGTCAATTACCTATTTTAATGACCGGTCATGAAAGTGCACCCATATCCTATGCAGTATGAAATTTAATAATTAGCTTCAACAGTTATTACCACCACTGGAGAGAAAGCTTAGGGGAAAATTAGCAAACATTACAAGGTTTTGCATAACAGACCTAAATAACAAATAAAAACTACGAAAAGCATGTAATTTATTTCCGTATTCATCACATTTTATTTATTATCCCACGCAACTGTACTCACTTGATGCGCACCCCGATGGACTTGCGTATGGCCTGGTTCAGCGCCTCGGTCTTGCTCATCTCGAGGCTGTAGATCTCGGAGCCGGCCATACTAGTGAACGGCGTGTCGGTGCCGAGCGCCTGGGCCAGACCCATCGCGATCGCCGTCTTGCCTGGAAGCAACACACACTCGCACGTGAAGCAGTGTTACACATTGCATCACCTTCATGGACCATTAAGATAGAACTGACCCCTTGAAACCTCCCTACTTGTCTTTCTACACACACAATACACTTACTTTACTCTAGAACATAAAAATAGGTGTGGTCTGTCCTACATGATTTATACAACTATGTATTACTATTGGCTGAGGCATGCATACTACTTTTCATATAATATATAAATATTTTTAACTTACTATGCTACTATGTATTCTCTTATATTGTTTTGTTTTTTATTTTAAACAACAAATAACCACTGAAGAATGTTTACACCCGTATGGCACAACCATATTTTCATTCTAACAAGCAACTTCTTCTAGAACCAAGATACTACCAACTTCCCAAAACACAAGGCGGAAAATTCACCGCACGTGGACTTTTATCATTCTGATAGCCATCCCCGATTAATTAATTTCTTGACTAGGCATAGGCCTACTGCTAAAAGTCGAAGGAAAACGCGTCACATCGTGAGGGATTCTATGGTAGACGTGAAACCCACCAGTGCCTGGTTGTCCCGCGAGAAGAACGGCTCGCCCGGCGATCTTCCCTTCCTTGATCATCTCCAGCACGACGCCGGCAGCGCGCCTGGCCGTCAGCTGGCCGACCATTCCCTGCAACAACGAGACACGTTGCACTCAATACACAGAGCAACAAGATACTACACACTCAATACTCTGCAACAACGAGACACGTCGCACTCAATAACAGAGCAACACGATACTACACAGCGCGCCTGGCCGTCAGCTGGCCGACCATTCCCTGCAACAACGAGACACGTCGCACTCAATACTTTGAGCAACAAGATACTACACACTCAATACTCAGAAAATAGAACAGATTGCACTCGCCGAGTATTAGTGGGAGGCCCTCAGCTACCTGACCATACCCTACCCTGCGACAACGAGAAGACACATAGTACTCATCACACCAAGCAACAACAAAACACAATGCACATAGCACTCAATACCAATCTACAATGCACCAACAATCCAGATGTTATGAAGTTAACCGTTCCTGTATAGTGGTCCCAACGAAAGAATGCAGGTGGCTCGAAATTGTTTTCCCAACATAACTTTGTCAACTCTATTCACGCTAGCTCAGCGTGGATCTAGCACACGGAGGAACTCTGTGATCTAGCACAGATCATTTTTGCTTGTGTTGGTAAAATATATTTCTCTTTCATACACAAAGGCGACATTCCTTTTACCGCGCATTCATTCTACCCCCACCACTACCAAGCATCTGCAGTCTTTCGTTGGAGCAAGTATAGCTTAAGAGGTAAAGCACTCGACTGGCAATCAGGAGACCGGGGTTTATACCCCGCCGAGATGGATTTGGTAATTTCTTGATTGATTCACATAAAATCAATACATAAAGCTCACTAACATTTACAAAATGCACTCGGGAGAATTAGTGACTGCATGTAGGTCTAGGCCAACGTTGACAGTTAATACACAACCATCACTTAATAGACTTGAGTAGGCCTACTGCAGTCGAAACATTCAGTGTCGAGTTTGAGCCGCGCCCAAACCTCTTAAGAGAACACATGCTTGTACCCAGCAAAACATGCGACAAACAGGCTTTGATCGATGTTATAAAATAACGTTGACATTGAAAGATTAAAGTGGATTTATTGATATTTAAAGATAGATAAACACTAATAGGCTAGGCCTAGCACACAGACATTTGTGACAGGATGACAACACAGGAAGCAATGGTGCACTGTGGGTAATAGAGTTATTTCCTGTTTGTAGTTCATACATCTAGCACCAGGTGGCACTGGCATAAGGCCCTAGATTTAAATTTGAGCGGGCTATGGCACATTTATAACACTCCCACTTGCCATAGGCCTAGTCTTAATTTACAAGAGTCCCAAATTCTTCACACACCATCCGTGCTTTGCAGGAGCAAACTTTTGGTCATGATGTCTGCGATCATTTCTTCTGTGGGTAGGTATTTCATAGAAATATGTCCCTCTTGCACCTTCTCCCTGACAAAATGATGCTGGATATCGATGTGCTTCGTACGCCCATGTAGTGCTGCATTCGAAGTAAGCTTGATGGCGCTTTGGTTGTCGCAGCACACTACGATGTGTTGATGGTCACCCCCAATGGGTAATTCATTCAGTAGTCGTTTCAGCCATGTTGCTTCTCTGGCAGCTTGGCTGAGTGCCATGTACTCCGCCTCGGTTGTTGAGACGGCGACTGTCGGTTGCTTCTTGCTTCGCCAGCTAACTGCTGCACCTGCGAGCTTGAAAACGTAGCCGGACATTGATTTTCTCGTATCCATGTCATTGGCCCAGTCGGAGTCACTGTAAGCTTCCATTTGTTCTCCGGATGCTCTGCGATAGACGAGTTTCTTCTTTGCAGTCCCTTTTAGATAACGCATTATGCGCTTTACTGCCGTCCAGTGCGCTTGTCCCGGGTTAGAGTTGAACTGACTAACGACAGAGACAGCGTGCGCTATGTCTGGTCTGGTGGCCATCGCAGCATACATTAGGCTGCCGACACCACTCAAATATGGTATTTTATCCATAGCTTCTCTTTCTGCGTCTTCCGCAGGTTCCATCACCTTGGTAAGTTTCTGATTATGGTCCAAAGGAGTAGATACTGGCTTTGCTTCAGACATGTTGAATCTCTTCAGTATGTTGTTGATGTAGCTTTCTTGGCTTAGTTCAATTGTTCCAGCGTCTCTGTCCCTTGTTATTTTAATTCCGAGACAGTGGTGAATTGGTCCCATGTCTTTCATCTCGAACTTGGCCGCTAGTCGTTTTTCAGCTGATTTATTTCATTTATGCTTTCCGATGACACAATAAGATCGTCAACGTAAACACAAACAATGATTTTTGCATTTCTTATTGTACCATGGTATGGGCCCACGGGTCAGCTGTGCTTTGTTCGAGCCCAATACTCCGTAACTCGGTATCAAGCTTTTCATACCATATACGGCTCGACTGTTTGAGTCCATACAAGCATTTCTTTAGTTTACATACCTTTTGCTTATTTTTAGGTTCAATGTAGCCCTCGGGTTGTTCCATATATATGGCCTCGGGAAGTTCGCCATGTAGAAATGCCGTATTTATGTCAAGTTGATGAACCTCCAGGTCATTCTCAGCTGCCAATGCCAGAACTGTTCTTAGGGTGTCGAACCGTACGACCGGTGAAAAGGTTTCATCGTAATCTATCCCTTTCCTCTGCGTGTATCCTTTAGCTACGAGCCTAGCTTTATATCGGCACACCTCCCCTTCAGCATTGACCTTTCGTTTGAAGACCCATTTACATTTAATAGGTTTGGTTCCCTCTGGTAAGTTTACGAGGTCCCAAGTCTCATTATGTACGATTGATTTCATCTCTTCATCTGCTGCCTTTTGCCATTGTGTAGCCTCGCTCCCACTGAATGCTTCTTTCAGGTTCTCGGGCTCGTCTGTGATGAGCTGTACATACTCGTCCCCGAGAATTCTTGTCGGACATCTCTTCCGTTGTGACTTCCTTGGCTCGAACACGGTTTCTTGTTCATTCTCAATATCGGCATCCTTCATTATCTTCTGCGTTGGCATTAGCATCATCTTCGTCATCGACATAAGAAGGACTAGCTGTGCTCCCACTTGATCCGGCGATGACATCGTCATTCTTCTCACCATCTTCAATGAAGATCACGTCTCTTGATATGATCAGCTTCTTTGATTCATTGTTGATCAATCTGTAGCCCTTGCTTGTGTCAGAGTACCCGACAAAGATGTGCTCGGAAGACTTAGCGTCAAGCTTCCTTCTATTTGTTTTTGGAATGTGAACATATGCCTTGCAGCCAAACGTTCTCAGATGAGCCAGGTCCGGTTTCTGTCCTGTCCATGCTTCTTGTGGTGTGATACCGTTCACAGCTACTGTCGGTGATCGATTCTTTAGGTAGGTTGCAGTGTTTACTGCCTCCGCCCAGAAGCGTTTAGGTAATTTAGCTTCCTCAAGCATGCAACGTACCTTCTCTACTATCGTTCTGTTTGCTCTCTCAGCAACGCCATTTTGTTCTGGGTTCCGTGGCACAGTAGTCTGAGAGCGTATCCCACATTTTCTAAGATGGTCTATTAGTAATTTATTAATGTACTCACGGCCATTGTCTGAACGCAGGATCTTGATCTTCATACCGCTCTGGTTCTCAACTTCCGCCTGATACTCGATGAAGCGTTCATAAGTTTCACTCTTCTCCTTCAGAATGTAACACTTGGTCCACCTTGTCTTGTCATCAATAAATGTTAAGAAGTATCTTCCTCCTCCATTGGATTCTTCGCTCATTGGTCCGCACAGGTCGGTGTGAACAATGCCTAGTTTTTCTTGAGCTCGGACTGTCTTAACTTTTGGAAACGGGGTACGATGCTGCTTTCCCAGAGCACACCCTACACAAGGTGAAGTAGGAGGCTGTCCCATTACTAGGCCGGTAGCCATACCATCTGCTAGCCGCTTCATTCCCCTGGACTGAGGTGGCCTAGGCGTTTGTGCCACATTG
Organism: Sweltsa coloradensis; assembly: GCA_024449915.1. NCBI lineage: Eukaryota > Metazoa > Arthropoda > Insecta > Plecoptera > Chloroperlidae > Sweltsa > Sweltsa coloradensis. The sequence goes on along the minus strand of JAMZAV010008050.1, from coordinate 19,683 downwards.
TGTACTCACGGTTTGTGACCCCTACTAACGCCGCTTTATCTTCTAGATACGTAGCGCGTTTAGACATTTATCTAAGACATTTATTAGGGCTCACCGCCTGGGTAATCCATTGGTTCCTTGATAATTCCTATCAAAATCCTAGCAAAGGCAGTGAGCCCAAGGTCTTGGTAACCATGGCAACCAGAGTCGATAAGGAAGTTTCCCCGGTTTATCGTCGGTAATCAACCCAAGGACCAAAACAAAGTACAATGTTGAATATACAAATTTGCCAGATAAGTAAGGTATTATTCGTTGACAATGGATGTTATAATATATATACATTTTTATATTAGATATTATCATTATTAGGCGTAGGTTCATGCCTCAGGCAAACTATTAGAATATATTAAATTGCTTGACATGGATTTGACTACATCCAGTTACATACTTTTGGACGGTGAGAACGCCACATTTCTAGGGCGGTGAGTCCCAGAAATTTTTAACACACGAACATCCAAACGCGCTTCTCTATTAACGTAGTTAATAAGATCCAGGTTCTCTAACCCCTACAGCAGCGATGTTTGCTAAGGCACTGTTAGTCTCCGGAGTGTCTAGCTTATACAAGCCACCATTTGCTCGCAGTTGCTATGGACGTTTCCCTCTTCATTATGGATCTGGCAGTTATGTTTTGTAAACACAACCTTGTAGTCTTTATCTGTGAGTTTAGCCATTGACAAAGATTAGTTTGAGCGATGGAGCATACAGCACGTCCTTTATTGATGCTTCTCGTATTGATCCATTAACCGAAATGGTTAGAGCAACATTACCATTTCCCGTAGATGGAGCGGTCGTACCATCGGCCATACATAATGAAGTTGCTTGACCTTCTTGGATTGCGTCAAACCATTCAAGTTTATTTGACATGTGCTTGGTCGCCCCTGAGTCAACGCACCAGTCTTCAGCTTTGTGTACATTTCGATTACCTGTTGTCCAAAGAACTGTAGACTAGGCCTATCCTTTTTGTCTTGCTTGTCACCTTTAGTACCTTGTTTTGATCTGACTTGCATCTTTAGCGTAGTGTCCAGCTTTACCACAGTTAAAGCATTTAAACTTCTTGATACTAGGCTTTGTTGCTAGAGCAGATTCATCAGGAATGGACTCACCTCGTTGACGTCTCGTTTCTTCCTGTAGCAATTTAGCTCGGACAACGTCGGCGTTCAGTTCCTGACCACAATTTTCAAGTGCAATTACAAGTGGGTCGAATGAGTCTGGCAAGTTGGATAGTATTATTATTGCCAGCTCATCATCGGTCACTGCTGCATCAATCGAACTGAGCTGTTGAGCAACAGCCAACATCTTGTTCAGATAGTCCTCCATATTTTTGCAGTGTTGGAACTTGATGCCATTAAGTTCACGGCGTAAGTGAATTTTCCTTACTAGGCCTCTGTCTTCAAAGGCTGCTTCTAATTTAAGCCATGCTTCACGGGCAGTTTTTTCATGTACTTACATGTATGTAAGATGAGGCTTCAGCCCTAGGCTTAGAGTGGCAAGTGCACGCTGGTCTATATTCAGATTGGTTTCAACCTCTAGATCAAAGTCACCTGGGTCGATTGCTTTCCACAACTTATCACGGACTAATTGCATTCTCATGCCAAATTTCCCTGTATTATAGTTGCTAGCGCCTCCAGTCTCTCTGGTTGAGATGGGCCTAGGTTAGCCGCCATGTGCTCTAATAACGTAACAGTTTTTGTAGGTTATTTTTAGGTTATCTTTTATCTTTTCGCTTAGATTTAAGCAATATCAATTTAGCAATATCTGGGCCATAACCTGTTATAAAAAAACGTTGACATTGAAAGATTAAAGTGGATTTATTGATATTTAAAGATAGATAAACACTAATAGGCTAGGCCTAGCACACAGACATTTGTGACAGGATGACAACACAGGAAGCAATGGTGCACTGTGGGTAATAGAGTTATTTCCTGTTTGTAGTTCATACATCTAGCACCAGGTGGCACTGGCATAAGGCCCTAGATTTAAATTTGAGCGGGCTATGGCACATTTATAACAATTGACATGTTGCTCAATATATTACGGAACCAAATTCATAGAATCCAGTAGACACTGACTAGTTTAGTTGGCCTGTGCACCCTTTTAGTCTAGTGATCTTCATTTCTCCACACAAACAGGACTTAAATTTCAATAAAAGGGGCACTAGCCTAATGAAAAATCAAGTCACCATAGGGTCTTTGAATTAGTAACCGACGGGGGTCCGGTGGGCTTGTCCCCATGAAATGTTTCTTCATACGACAGTCATTGTGATGAAAATCTATGCACTTTGAGCAACATCACAGTAGGGCCCTACTTAGGGTTGCCAGGTGTCCCGTATTACCCGGGAAATCCCGTATTTGATGGGTGTTTCCCGCGTCCCGTATGCTCTAACCCATTGATCAGTATATCACGTATTTAGAATAAAGCAGTCGGTGTGCGCTTTTTCAACAATACGCGCGGGCGGGCCCTTCCCCTCGGCCGGCCTTGGTGCCTGATCAGACTGCCGCTGCTGCCTGCAGTTAGGTGGTGGGTGTTATTCGAGTGCATCATTATCGCGGTGAGTCATTGTAGCGAGTGTCTCTAGCCGTAACAACCTCGGGCGCGGCGTGCGTGTGACAAACGCATTCAGTGAGTGAGGCAGTGATAAACAACATGAAACAATTCAAAACTTCTTTAAAGTGCAAAATGAAGCAATAAATATCAATGATCTGATCATCAATGAAATATGCCTGTCAATAAAGTAATAATAATTTTGGTTCTATATAGCTAATTATTAAAAATGAAACTATTAAAAATGAAACTGAAATATATAGCTACTTTCTTTTCTGTACATTCCTTATCTGATTATCTCCCTATTTCAATCACAATTTTGCTTTAAAATTTTCACTGAATTACTCTCAAATGCGTTTTAGGCCCTTCCCCAAAAAACACAACCCCAAAAAAATTTCGCCTCCAGCGGCTGGGGCTTCGCCCCAGACCCCAGTATCACTACGCAAAGTACGGTCCCGTATTTGAGTTTCACTAATCTGGCAACCCTAGCCCTACTCTATAATAGGCCCTACATATAAAGTTAATAATGGGCTAGGTCTATGCCCATCTTCACCATTACTTTGGCCTAGGCCTACTAAAGTTGGTGAGTGGGTAACAATACCAACTGAACAAGCAAGTAGTTGATGGCAAGTGTGATTATTTGTAGACTTATACCCTTTTTAGCATTCACACACAAACATTTTTTATTTTATTTTTATACGCCCCTTAAAAGGAGCTTGCCAACCGTAAATTTTTACTCTCCAATGGTGAGTTGGCGACCGTAATTTTGACCCCTGACACAAGCACAACTAACGTCGCTTTATTTAGATACGTAGCGCGTTTAGACATTTTCTAGGGCTCACCGCCTGGGTAATCCATTGGTTCCTTGATAATTCCTATCAAAATCCTAGCAAAGGCAGTGAGCCCAAGGTCTTGGTAACCATGGCAACCAGAGTCGATAAAGAAATTTTCCCGGTTTATCGTCGGTAATCAACCCGTGGACCAAACAAAGCACAATGTTGAATATACAAATTTGCAGATAAGAAAGGTATTATTCGTTGACAATGGATGTTATAATATAAATACATATTTATATTAGATATTATCATTATTAGGCGTAGGTTCATGCCTCAGGCAAACTATTAGAATATATTAAATTGCTTGGCGTGAATTTGACTACATCCAGTTACACACTTTTGGACGGTGAGAACGATACATTTCTAGGGCGGTGAGTTCCAGAAATTTTTAACACACGAACATCCGAATGCGCTTCTCTGTTAACGTAGTTAATAGGATCCAGGTTCTCTAAGCACAACCAAAGCCCAGTCTGCAATATGACCAATTTTGCTGCAGTCAAACAAAAAACATGTTTTTGAACGCCCAAATAGCATGCAGTTTCAGGTCTTTATGAAGTGTTTGTTGTCCTAGGGCACTTTATATAATTGCTGGAACCATTTTACTACATACTACTAGGTGGACAGTTGCTTTACTTACACATAATAAATTGTCTAGGTTTACATTTCAAACCAATTGGAAGCTAGCATGCCCTTACTCATCAAAATAAAGTTGTTGGGGAATAACAAGCTATGTAAGTTTATAAATCAAGATAACTAGGGGTCCAGGAAAGATATTTTTTGAATTAAAAAACTATGCTCAATGAAATTCAAATTATGGTTTATTTTGCTTTTTTGTAAAGAAAAAAAAAATCACCACATGCGCCTTTTCTGGGCTATTAAAATTGCTAAATGTAACAATCAATTCTGGCACGATTGATTAGACATGGTTAGTTTGGACCAATGGCAAAAGATGCACAAAGATTCAACTTGGTTTATCGATTTTGACTCAATAGTCGAAATCATTTAGTTTTTCATCTGTCGGGAAAAGACACTACAAAACATTGATATTATGGTTGTATTAGCGGAAAACCGTCATTCAATGATTTTTTGCGTGATTTTCCGTGATTGATACAAATAAAATGGTTAGTTTTGCTGATTGGGCGGTAAAAACAATAAAGCTTTATTTCATGCAAAAATGGAAAATTTCGCCTTTTGGTGCGGTTTCAAATTGCAATTTTTAAATCTGCCATGAAATCTTATGAAAAACCCGTTTCAGGTATTTTCTCGATTTTCTTTGTTGCTAATTGTGAAATCCCTGGATCCCTACTTATAACAACTAATAAATAATATCAGTGCAAGGCAGACACTGGCAATAGCTCACAGCAATGACAGCAGATATTCATGTACCACATCAGACTGCCAATGATGGGCCTACACTTGTCCACAAGTTAGGGGGTAAAAACAAAAAAACGGGACAAATATTTATCCCAGAAAATGGTAACGTTGAAACAAAAATCAGAAAATACGTGATTGGCCATTACGCTACTGTAGTTAAATAACATTCGTTTGATATAATGTGAGTTTATTTGAGAATAAAAATGTGAACATTGTATGTAACTGTTCCTTCCTACAGAAGTTGGAATTAAAAATGGACGTCAGAATAGAATGTCAGGAGTCAGGACTAATGTTGTGATGATTGAATTGGATGAATCTAAATCCCAATACTTGCTGGTAGATGGGCCAGCTGATGCGATATCACAATTAGCGGCAGCAACCACATTATCAATATTGTTATTGTCGTGAACATTTACGTCACGTTTTTCTTCATGTAATAACCATATGCATGAATCTTCTTTAGAATGTTTATTTTGCTGAAGGTCATATAACTGTGAGCATTTAACATCTTTGAAATGCTTTTTTACTTTTACCGTCTCAAACGCCAAATAGTTTTTCTTTCGACCACAAATTATTGACAGTAGAAAAAACGCGCTCATTTGCCGCATTGAATCCAAACTCCACTAACATCCCGAACTTCTTGCGGGAATATTTTCAAATGCAAAATGTTGAAAGACCTGCATCCCCATGACGAGTGAAAGTGATGGGTCTGCACAGTTACGTAACACACACAGGAGACAGGAAACAGGACATGAGACTAATCCGTCTCACACTCTCCAGAGACACAAAAGCAAACTAATTCGCTGTGTGCCGCAGTGCGCAGCTGCGAGTCTCCGATAGCTAGTCATTACAAGGTTGGCTTACACTGGAAAACTTTCACGCTATAGCTAGACAGTATTTTGTACTGTAAATAGACGTTATCACCACAATTTATACCACCAAACAAGTTAGTGACAAATGTTTACAGTTTAGGCTACGTCAATAGTATATTAAGCGGCAGCCTAAAGAATGTGTTAAATAAAATAGTACTACAATGTGTGCAGTCTTGTCAATTATAAAAAATGGGACAATTAGGCATTAGCCAGGTGACCACCCCGGCTAAAACGGTATGAACGGGAGCCCTACCACTAGCACAGTTTCGTCCTAACGAGAGCATTGAACATAGCTCGGGGGGCAGGGAGAATAATTAATTGGTAATAAAAAACTCCAAATAGAGTTTAATTTTTATTAATTATACCCTTATGTCTAGGAAATATATCAATTGTGCAAAGAAATTCTCGGTATCTAAACTTGTTTGTACTTTGAAGATAGGCCAAGGCTTAATGCACTTTTAGAAGTAGAAAATAAATGAAGACAGAAATTTAAGAATATTATAAGCCCTGGACCCTATTTAAAAGCTAACCAAAATATCATTCAACATGTCTTACATTGTTGGGCTTATAGGCTCCAATCTTAAATACTCTTGTAATTGAAAATTTTCTTTTCTCGCAGCTTTATAAACTACATTTAACTTTTAGTTCTCAGTGCAAAAACAATGCATTATTATTTCTTGTTGTTTTGCTTCACAAGCTGAAACTGCAGTCATTTTGGTCTATTCAGTTTGCATTACAAGCATATTTATAGGTGCCTCGATTTCATTCATGGTAAAATACTAGGAAAACGCTTAAGTCCCGCCGCGTTGTTGGATGAGCGTAATTGGTGCATTAAGCTGCCATGTGGTATGCGGATTTTCTGTTGTTCTGTGAAAAAATTATTACTAAGTCAAAGATTTTTTTAAAATTAAATTAAATTAAAAATTTACTCAATTTTTTAATTTTTTTTATTAATCGTAATTTAAAACAAATAAAAATATCGTAAAATTACGATTTTCATAAGAAATATTTATTCGATTGCGTTCAAATTTTACAAGAATATATTAATTCATAAAATTAAGGTTCTGTGAAAAAATCATTACAATAGGATAAAGCATGTAGGTGTTATAAGTCAAAGAATTGTTTTAAAAAAGAAAAAAAACTGTAAAATTTCGATTTTCACGAGAAATAATTTTTCGATTGCGCTCAAATTTCACAATTTTCGATTTTTCGAAGTTCAGAGATTTCGAAGGCCTCCATAAAATTTCATCGCAATTGGAGTAACGGTTTAGCCGGAATCGTGTTAATAAACACACAATAATACAAACAGAAAAAAAAGATAAACATTCTGGATTTTTTCTCTCCAGTGTAGTGAAATGGAATCTTCACTTCGCTCATCCAAAAATAAAAATTAGGTCAAGTCGCTATAGTTTCTCATTTTAACCCGAGCCTGGCGTTTTGTGGGTTCAAAGAAACTAGGATGTCGCCCGCTCTATAGTAAACCAGTCCTAATTTGACGGGAAGGATGGGCCTCCCCGTAATAAAATATAATCACATCCAATGCAAGTTGGTTGCAAACTCCCGAGTATAAAAAACCACTTGTATGTAGGCCTGGGTTAAATGGTTTACTCTTCTAGCTGTGCCTGCATTATCAATACTAGGAAACGCTCTGTTGGACGCGTTGATAAGCGAGCACGTGCTATAGCTCTAGACCCACATTGCAATTTATTAAAATTGTAAAATTTGCGACGTTCGCTGTCCACGGGGCCATGTTTCCAATATTATTTATTATTGCCAATGTAGGCCTATTTGGGTAAACCTTTAATTTGTGGATAAAATCCACCGCCATCTAGAGGACCTTGACATCATTTCTTTGGGAAAACGTAACAAATAATACACTGCTTCCTCGATAGTATTTTGATTACTTCTAGGTGGCAGTGCATAGTGCGAACCTCGTGCGAGTTTTCGTTGCCATGGTAACGTTACTTTTGTTATAATGTAATTTCCATCTACACTACTTATTGGATCAAAATAAAATTAACATATTCGTGACCGGACGGACATTCTAAATGATTTGGCCACCTCAGATTTTGTCGCCGTTTAGTTTGAAAAAAAAACTTTCGATTAACTTTAATGTAACTTTTTAACTTTTTGAACGATTTTGCCACAAAACTAATGGCATTCAATCGAGAACAAAGCTTGTGGATGGTCAAAATTTCAACTCGATCCGAGCCTCCGTTCGAACGTTATGGCGAGACATACCAAAAAAAAACAAAAAAACAAAACCAGTGACTAATTTTTCCGGCAGAGTCAAATGGAAACGCTCGCTTAATAATGCAGCAAAAGGTCAACTTTTCAATACCATCCTCATACAGGAAATAGGGTCGAGGTCGCACTGGATGCGACTGTACTTTACAGCTCTGCAAAGTCCACTTCGGCTGTCAAACCGCGATATGTTTACATCGTGACACAATGGAACAGTCTGTCTGCACTCTTTGAAACAGCAGAACGCCGGGCTTGTGTTAAAATGAGACAAACTATAGGCTTCTTACATGCTTATAGATGTACTAAAGCCCTGCGTAGAACGATAGTGATGCCTCTGCATGGTCACCATCAAGCTGCATCGAGCTCGCTGCATGCATCCCGCGCAGATCTGTTGTGTTAGTGAGCCATGGCCCAACTTTTCAAATGTTTTTGTGTTTAAAAGTCTGAATTTCTGATAAAACTGATAGGGTATAGTATTAAGTACTGTAGTAGTATATTATGCTTAGTAAGCATAAACAATGTATGGATCATTAGGATGAAATCTATTGATGTATTATGAGGATTAAGGAAGATGCTTTGTGGAGATTGTTGTTTTATCATGAGGCTCTGCCTGAATTTCAATGCTTTGTGTGCAAATTAACAAAATTACTGCATTAGAAAATATAGCATTGTAACGTTACAGCCCTACCCCTTGTATTTTTATATTTTTCACTGTTTTAAATCTATCTATGTATTTCATATCATGTGGGACTTTCAATATTTTCAAGGCCTTAAGTCATATTTTTCCTAAACTTGTTCAAGCCAGTGTGAATCTGCATCTAGGCATGCAAAGGCCAACCTTAGGGTTGAAAGTGTGGAAGGTGAGGTTGTGGAGCCGAGGCTCATGTTTTTGGTTTCGGGTTACCAGAGTGGCCTAGAAGTGACGTCACCCCATGTTAAATATGGAACGTCCTGGAAAAGTGTGTTGGCTTCAACTTTCGACGGCAGCGAGCAGGGGTTGTGGAATGCGGCAAGCATAAATGGCAACGTTGGTGACTAAAACCAACGGAAATGTGTATTTTTGCGAAGTTTGTAGTCGACGAATCGCGAACCCGGAACGACCCGCGGAAGTTTGAATTAAGAAGGCTGACCAATGGCAGTGTCCAGAGAGACACACGTGACCGGATGGCGAGGCCGAGCAGAAACCCCGGACGAGGCGAGGCTGGCAGGAGCAACCACCTCGATCACAGTGGGTCACGCTTTGGAACCGGACGGTCGAGTCCGAGGGTGCACGTGTGAGTGCCAGCGTGGTGTCCCACCCTGCGAGAGCCATCATGGTCGTGGAGCCTCCGTCTATCACGGAGTGGCCGACTAGGGCTAGGGAGTTGGTCTTTTTCTAACCTCTTTTTATCATTTTATTGAAACTTATTCGGACGAATCCGACGCGTTTTTGGTGTACCCTATGTAAAGGGGGAACCGACAACAGTACGTCTAACAATGACGACCCGGCGAGTGCACGGTAATTTCTAAACAACTACAGAGTTGCGGGGAGCATGAGCTCACATCAAGTTTATAGTTCCTGTCTTCGGATTGGCTTTGCGGTGTCGAGATAGGGTGCACGTGCTAGTGCCAATAAAGTATAAGACCACGTGGTGAGTAAACACCACGATGCTAGACCAAAGGCATCTCTCCCTCTACGAGAACATCTGGGGCTGTGGTAAGCTAGATTAAACATTCTGGGCGAGTAGCCGAGAAGGAAGCAGTAGGACGCCAGGTCCGGGTCCGCCACTGGACGCCGTCCCCGTAGGCTAGGCCTACCTACGCGCAGGAGCGCGTCGACGCTTGCGACACCACATCTTTTCCCCCCCCTCTTCACTCAAGACCAAGGAACAGGATCGGACTTTGTAGTGAGACAGAGAGGACTTGGATGAGTAGAGCTTTGGTGTTTACTTGTATTTTTATTGTAACCCTGGTATCTCATGTATGTATTTTCTTTTGCCTAAATTCGGATCCGATCATTAACTTCACTTGAAACCTAACTTCATTGTTGTAATTTAAATTCATTGTTTTGAGCCAGTAAAGTCCACTAAAAGTACACAGCTTTTCACTTCATAGTGCATGTTTGCCCCCTTGCTTTCCTCAACTCATAGCGTAGAGTTTTTGCAAGGACCCTCAGTCCACGCCACGCCGCTTCTCGGGTTTTGGTTGACTACTTTAGCAGCAGTGCTGGGGCCCCTGAACGAGCTTGGAGTGGACCAGCGACGGCGTGGCTCACCGCTAGCGTGCCTGATAAGGTGGGTTCCCTACCCCCAGTGGGTAGTGTACTGGACCGTGCTGGGTTGCACTGTCGGTACACTCTGGTTGTTGTGTTCTTTTTGGTTGTTGTGTTGCGTTGTTGTGTTTTCTATTGCATTTTGTGTCTCTCGGTTCATGTTAGTCTCGCCTCTCCGCGAGCTAAGCTTAGGGCAGGTTGGCGAGTCAGGCATAGAGTTAGGACGGGTGACCTTCACCTACACCACCCCCGACCTAAAGTGGCTCCAATTGGTGAGTCACGAGTGAATCACACTCTGGCGCTGGTCGGGTCCTTCGGGCAAGGTGGTGTCGGTAAGAGGTTGCGACGTGACTTCATAGGCGAATTAGACCACGTAGGGCGTAAGGTGGTAGGGCCTAGGAGGGTGAAGTCACAGCATTAACTAGTGACAGTAAGATTGTCAAAGAAACTAAGCAGTAAATTTCACAATCTAAAAATGCACCAAGCTTTACAAAGCCAAACGAATAATAATTATTAAGCTTAAGTTCAGATTTATTTATTATCAGTAGGGCCTAGTCTATCTATACATTGCCATCAGTGATTTTCTAATGGATCTTGCACAATTTAAATGTTTGGTTGTGAACGATTGTAATTTTCGGCAATTTTCATGTGCTAGCTTTGCGTTTTAAAACGTGAAGTATGTAAAAACAACAAATTACTTGCACTCTCCCACCTGTTTTTAAACATCAACGATGACTGAACAAATCCCACAAAAATCATAACAGGGCCTACTTGGGAGAACTTTGTACTTGCATTCAAGGTCAATACCTTACTCAGTCTTAGGAGTTTGAAAATGGTGACTTTGGAGCCGTCCCAGCAACGAGGCACATAATAAATTCAAAAGTTGTTCTGAATCGGCCTTGTTGATTCTGGCGTTGATCCTCGGGTGTTCGCACTGTCCATACCATTGATTGCTATATTTCCTATTAAAAATATCGATCTTTGGTTGGTTATCGCTCACTCGTCGATTGCATCGGGGCCTACAGGGTTGGCTTGGTCGCTTTGATTCACTGTCCCCCAGTGAAAATCAGTTATATAACTGAGTGGGTAGATTCTAAATACATTTATTTATTTATTTAAAGAGATAAACTGCAATGGACGATTTTTATAATTATCTGTGCCATCTTATCGAGTGAAAAGCATTACAGGAACCGGGACTTGCAACACACTGGCAGACGGCATCATATTTGTCACACACCCGAGCAACTGCAGAGTATATTCTTTCCTACCAAGCACATGCAACACCCATCTAGTACTGTATTTATGCAAATATAGGCCTTGGCCCTTGGGTATATTTTAAATTGTAAAGTTTGTGCGGCCATTACGTGAAGCAATTCTTCCAGTTTATAAGATACTAAGGTTGGTGATCAAAATAAGGGTGCGGCTATTAGGTACTTGAAGGCGGCCTACTCCCCTACATTCAAGATATAGTAGTAGGCCCAATGATATTTAACATCTATAGTAGGCTAGATCCCCAGTCATTGGCCCAGTGGCATGTGAGTTAGAAGCCATCTTGAATAGGTCACTTTGTATGTTAAAGTAGGTTGTAGCAATTTTGTAGCCCAAATATTTTTCAAGCGTGTTATCAGGTTGACAACTTTTGACAGGTAAGCATATTCGCCTTTAACAGAATGATTACTAAATTCCCTTACACAATAACTTCTTTGTTTGTGCAATCCCATGCTGCACAAGCTAAAGCCATATCAAAAAATCCAGAAAAATACTTAAGTAAAAACGTCTCTGCTGACGATTTATAATTTCCCAGCTCACACCCATCTCGGCTACACGAATAAGTGGAGAATATCTCCGTAGAAGGTAGGCCTACTTCCAAGTCGAAACCAGTAAAATGATGCAGACACATTAGCTAAACTAGCATAACTTGTAGAAAAAGCTGTAGCTGTTTTAAGTGGTCTACTGCAAATGAGTAAACTAAAGAAACACAAAATTAAAATTAATCAATAATCAAAACATGACTGAACTACATTGATGTAGGCCTACCTGCCTGCAAAATTGGATGTCTTTGATAGGCTATGGACGGCAAATTATTATCATACAAGACACAAATATAACAGAGGTGGTAATGCGGTCTGCGAGGAATAAATTTATTACAAGATTATAAAAAAAATCATTATTGATTACCGTATTTACCCGATTGCAAGCCTACCTTCCTTGACACATCTTTGAACTTCAAAATGGCACCCCGGCTTGGAATAATGCTAAACTTTTTTGTTAGACAAACTTTTAATCAGGGGTCGGCTTGCAATCGAGCAAATACGGTACTGTGTGCATCCCTAGAAGAAACGTTAGAAGAAAATAGGAAGCACGAGGATACCTCAAATACAACTAGAGGGATGGAAAATACAACAATGCAAGAGTAAAGTGTTGAAAGGGCATTGTCTTTATTATGTTAAACACATGTAATATCGCAAGACATTTATTTCAATAAATCAGGGCCATTAATCCACACAAATAAATAATACTAAAAATGTTTGTTCAACGATGTGCCATATGGATCTACCAACACCACATATCCCACGGCCAATACGGAGTAGTGACGACTCTAAACGTGTGAACTGTGGTTCGACGACAGAGTAAAATGGCCGTGCGGGCCGTCGAGGTTAACCGATCCCACCCTCGGGTTGTGGTACACTTAGCCGTGGATCGTGTTCCGCGCCATTACTGACAACAGGACCATAGATGCGAGTGCCATTCTACAAAACAATTCCTAGAACAAAGAAACAATATGGCCCGGAGGCGCGCGCATGTATTGTAATGACATGGAGAGATGTGGTGTCGGTAGGTCTGCATGCAAACTTCAATTCAAAGCACAACGTATCAAAATTACATCCCAGTTGTCGTACAGATATTGCAAAGTCAATTATCAAAAAGGGGAAGTTGCACTCAAAAACACAGAAATAAGTAGCTGGACCATAAATATTCATACATCATGGATTTACGCTATAAGCCTATAACATTTGTGGCTTGCATAAATAGCAGTTGATAATCTAAAAAATAAATTTACGCCTACACTCAATTTAACAGGCGCGCGCGCGCATTCATATTGATTTGAATATCGAGACCCGGTGCAAAAATTCACTTGAAATACCAACAGGTGGAATTAATTTCCGAAGTGCACAAAATAGTTGCAGACCTCAAGATTTTAAATTCAAAATCAATGAATCGATCAATGAAGAATGCCCGAGCCGAGAGGTACCGGAACTCCATTCTTTTCAACATTAACATGTAATATGGTAAGTAGCGCGTTAATTAACCGTTTACCAAGAAAAAGCAGAAAGCTAAACACCTAAACTCGTCTTCGCTCCCCCTTACCTGAGTAAAAGCCGAAGTCCTCCATCATCTTGACAGTTGAAAGCTTCCGAAGCATGCAGCGTGCTACTACAGGTACCTGACTAGTTATTAACACAGCCAAGGTACAAGAGTAGCACTCTGCAGACATGGAATCTGAACGACGACCTCTCCACCACATATTGTTCTCAATTCAAGTACTAGTGCCATGCTAACAAGACCAGAACGTAGGCCTAAAATAACCAAATTCCATTCTAGTTCATAGGTAGGTACTTTACAGAAGACAGAATTAGACTCAACAATTAATTACATATGTAAATTATGTTCATGATCGCTAAATGGGTTTCTTTCTACTTACATAAGCTACATAATTCCGTGAAAACAACTAGGCCATAACCAAAAGGTATTATGTACGGACGGCAAATGAATACACTATCATTGGTCAAAGACTAACGTTTCACCAAGCGCTTACAATGGAGAATGTAAATAAAAATTGCAAAATAAGAGGCACTTCAGGGTTTGGGGAAAGCTAGGCTAGGAGAACAGCTGATACACTAATCTAATCCTAAGAATTATTTAAGACAACAATTCTACTACTTGACTGCGCTGAAGTAGCCTATATGAACATGTCGAAGACACTTTGCCTGCTGCACGAAACGTAACTTACCACATCACAGTAGACCTATAGTAGTAGGTTGGCCCATTTAAAACAACTGGGATGGGAAGTAACACTTAAGAAATAATTGCATAAAAACATGGCACACCTCGGGCGTTGCGGAGTACGAGAAAGGATATAAAACTATAGGCATAACCAGTAAGATATTCATTAAGCCCAAACAAGCTGCAAGAATTAGATATCATTTGACACTTTGGAGACTTATTGAACATTGGTTAATTAGGCCTATTCATCTTGTAGATTGTAGGCTACACCAAAATAAGCCAGACTCGGAAACTCATGTAGGTCTACAGCTGATCAACTAGCAATAAAAGTATGGGTAACTAGTTGTACTGTATTGTACCGAACATAGGCAGAATTTCTTTCCCATTATTTTAGGTCTCAAAATATCTCTGCCTATAAGCGAGCATTGGCATTTTTACTAGGGATGTCAACGGGTACCCGCCTGTTGCCCGCGGGTACGGGTTCAATTTTCCATTACCCGTTACCCGGAATTACCCGTTCTTTCCTTTGTCCATCGCGATCTTTTTCACGGAACAGACAATTCATTGCGTCATTATACCCCTCCCCTACCGCTCATGGCTGGCTGCTGTGATTGTAGCGACGAGTGATTGAGTGAGATTATTCGGCGCGGTTGGGTGGGATGGGGGGGGCTTAGAGATAGCGGCGAACAAGGCTTGACCTTGAAGCAAACTATACGATTTGGTTGCTTGAGACAAAACAGATGCCAATGCACCGAATTTCGTAATCGGGAGCGCAGAAACACTAAAAATGAGTGTTATCTGCCCGGTTGTAACGACGTTTGACTGTAGACCTACGAGTTTGCGATGACTCAAAGCTGCCGATGTGAAGACAGGAAGGGTGTTGGATTGGACACTACTCGCGTGTATGAATGAAACAATGACCATAGACCTAAAGTGATTCATGAGAAAACACAGTTCGGCTGGTCGCACACAGGATAAAAACAGCATAAAATAAAAATAGTTTATTGATCAAGGATAATTAGTAAACGTGTACACGTACCATCCCTAATTTTCTGTGAAGTGGAAGATCACTTCGAATGAACTGATACGAAAATAGTGCGCGGGGAGCGGGAGATCATGCATTGGGATAAAGACAAGGATTGACCTTGATCAGCCTACGATCCGATTTCGGTTGCGTACATATGCGCATGAAAGGAATGTAGTAATCAATCAGTGTTTTCTTTCCGCTTGATGTAGTTGCTCTGAACCCATCGAGTCATCGTACACTAAAACATACGTGGCCTTTTACCAATACTACTTTTAAACTGCCAATGCTTTTCTGAATCATTTGACACCCATGACGATAAATCGAACATTTACTACCCGCGGGTATCTCGGGTAACGATCGCGGGTACCCGGGTACGAAAATTTTGCGGGTATTGACATCCCTAATTTTACGCGCCAATTTTCAAACACCCGACTTACGTGCGGTGTGACGCGTATTTTTCACCGCTTCTGTCTGGCGCGACAACAATATGGCAGACACAACGCTATCTCCAGGCACGCTGACTAGTGAAACGTGATGCAGAACAGATGACTGGGCAATAAGAACCGGTCCGCGTTGCGCTACGTCATCACGGGCTCCATGTCAGTAGGCCATGGAAAAACAACGTCATATGAAGCTCCGCGGAAATAGACCGCAGAAATAACGGTGCGCAAAATAAAAAATATTTTGTTAAATATTCATTTTTTAAAATTTTCATGTTAATTGTAGGCCTAACTTAAAATTCCATCCAACTAAAATACTATGCCTATGCCAATAAAATAGTACAATGCAAACTATGAAATTGTCTTGGAAACAAAGAAATTGCATTTCCAAGTTTAAAAAATTCCGTGTCTTAAATAAGTTGTTTGTGATAGAATGCCTATCGGCTAGGTTAGTGTTTGTGGTTTGGGAAAGAAGAAAGGAGACCAACAGCTTACCTTAAACGAGATGGGCAGCTGCGTGAAACTGGTGGTTAACATAAAATATTTACAAAACAAGGGTGACATGTCAGAATGTGTATGTCAATGTCAGTAAACCTAACTAGCAAGGCATTTATTTTATTTACATGTCCATGGTTCCAATTTCTGTAGGCCTACATTTGTAGAAAAGAAGATGAGGTTACTCATTTAAAAATAGTTGGTAAGTAGTAGGGCCTATACAAGGTTAAAAGTAGACCTAATGGAAAGGTAGGCCTGGACGAACCATTGTTATTCTTAGTAAAATTACCGTTTCAACTAAAGTTTACCATACTGATTTAAGGACAATGGTCCAAAATGCCAAATTATGAAGTCTTAACCAGTTACATTTTAAACAACGCAAACCATCGTAAATGTTGGCGGCCTATCACTATCCTCTGCTCTTCATCCCGGATCTTGTCCCTCTTCCAGACGCTGGCCAAGATGACACTCCGGCCTCCCAGTACGCTACAAGAGGTACCTGACTAGTCTTATCTCAGCCAGAGGTACTCAAGTAGCGCACTGTAAAATAAGAAGTCGTTTCTGGCGAGCTGGCGGGTGGATGCGGTGGCTTGAGTCTTCATCTTGAATCGCAGGGACGGTCGTGGTTGGTTATCCTGCAGCCCAGCGTTGCTACTTCAGGTACTGTCTAGGATTAATACACAGTCTAGGTGCTTGAGTAGCCCGCTGGGACACAGGAATATTTCTCTCGGAACAGCGCACATTGTAAGCCTACTTTAGGCGAAGTCAATCAGCGTTATTTCAAAGTTAAATCTTGTTCAATATGAACTTAAGTTTGCTTCAATATTATTGAACAAAATAATAAATCGTACGCATGTGTAGGCCTATAGCAGGTACGGCTTGGGCAACAGCAATTCCGTGAAATGCCAATTAGTTGAAATGGTGGCACGATCACATATGAATAGACAACGATGAACACGTACGCCTAGGCCCTAACCAAGCGTAGGCTTAGAATTAGCTGATCAGTAATCAATAATCATATTTTGCCCAGCTCTGACAAACTAGCCTATCGGCTAGGGCAGACAACAATTAGTTGTGGTTGGCTAGGCTAGACTGACATGCCTAGGTCCTAAAATCAAATAAGAGTTTACTTTCATAGTTGCCTCTAGGTAAAAGCCTACATATACTACGTATATCACAGCCCTCAATCCGAATTGACTGAATTCGGTTTGAGTTCAATTCGGTTTGACTTGAAGTGTATATCACGGACATTCGAAACGACTTCCTCAATCCTATTTCGATTCGAATTGAAGTTGTTGTTGTTGCAGTATAAATTGATGCTACAAGATTCTATGAATAACACTTGAAAATACTATGTACTTGTATCTCTACCTACAGCTACGTAAATATAAAGCCTTAGGCCTATGTCTTTATTAAAGCCTCCAAGACGCCATTTTATTGTAAACATGTAATGAACACCGCCTGCCTAATAATGGTATCACTGAAATCTAAATCTCTAAGGCAGTTTTCAATCCGTATTGAATGCGTATTGAACTGTATATCAAGCAATTTACTCATGTCAGTCCACTTTGGAAAGTGATGACTTCAATGCGAATCGAGTGTGTAGGGTAAGGTATGCAGTTCTCGACCATCACCAGTTCTCGACCACCCTTACGCGCACGCCACCTATTTATCAAATAAAACCATGTTGTGTTGATGTGACAGCTCTGGGATTGCTTTTATTAGATCGGGAACAATGTTTTCATGAAGACTGTACAAAAATCGACGTCGTAAACGATTAAAATGTATCGACTATCGAATTTTTAATAGGTCGTTATAGGTTTGACTCAAAGAATGTGGCCTAAATAGATCGCGCTAGGCCTAACAAGGCTAGCGTCGGCGTCGCACATTTTCAACAAGGGTTTTCTCCTGTTAATTAGGGCTCAGGACATACTGTTTGCATTTATGTTGACTATTAAACATTGTATTTACGTTAATTGCCTTACTTTTAGTATATAACTTATAATTACACCTCAAATATTGAATTCAGCACGGCAGTGACGGGACAACTGTCATGGCGGAACGTAATCAGATCTCGGCCGCAAGGAATGGGTTCTCGACCTAGGTTTAGGGCCGTGGCGTACGTGGTCGGAAATGGTCTATTTTGCTCATTATTGATTGTTTTGCACCGAAATATGTATTTTTAATGGACATTTATACCGTTTTATAATGCTATAAACTCTGGGTCGATTTCTGATTTTGATAATATTCGGCGAAGTTTAACATGGGATTTGCCGCGGTCGAGAATTGGTTACATGGGCGGTCGAGAATTGGTTACATGGGCGGTCGAGAATAGGTTACGAAATAAAAGCCTATAGGTCGAGAATTGATTCGATGCAGCCTTCGATGTTAGTTGATTCGACCAGAAGTATAAACATTAGGATACGTTTTGGTACACTACCCTGGACAGCCTCGATCGCTGGAACGTTTTGAGACATTCCCCAACTATTTCGGAGATACAATGGCTGAAATACAGTAAAAACATAGAACAAATTATTTTGCTAAGACGAAAGGTGGTCGAGAACTGCATAGCTGACCCTATATCAAGAGACTCAAACCGAATTGAACTCGAACCGACTTGAGTCAATTCGGATTGAGTGCTGTGATATACGTAGTGATAGGCAAGGCCTAGGCCTAGATATAATTGAATAACGGCCTAGGCTAGGCCCAATGCCTTACCCAATGAACCAGGCATCCCCTTGCCTAGGCCCTAGGCATAATTGATAACGGCCTTACCTAAGGAACCAGGCATTTCCAAGAATCTAGATACTGTGAAAAGAACAAGGAAACAAACAAGTGGGCCAAACTAAGCAAAGAAATTTCCAATCCAAACCTTGAAGGCCTAGGCTCCCCATGCTTGATGCTGCTCACCACTTGCTCATGGACTTCATGGACAAAGGACTGAACCAAGGCATCACCAAATAATTACTCACCTGAGAAACATGCCTTGGCTCTAGGCTGTCGTCCAAACCCAAACCGCGGATGTGAGAGTGGGCGCCAATCCGCTCAATTCGAGTTATTTCTCGCACTTCTTGCACTTTCGCGGCTGCCGCTGCCTAAACAGAAATTAACATGATGATTAAGAAAATGCGTCATTGGGAAATTCCCATTTTTTCCTAAACCCAGTATTAAATTAATTAATTAATATTCAAAAGCTGACTTACAACTCATGGGACAAACATGTAAGAACAATAATAATTTCCGAGAAAATAATTCAATCCACAAGGTAACAAAATCTCAAAATGCCGGTTTCAATCGCCATGATACAAAATGCCATTGTGCCAAGCCAAGCCGCGACTTCCTGGCAACATGTGCACCTGCCTAACGGTTATTTCACGATCTGTCGTTATGCCTTTTTAGTAAATCATGGATCAATTGATTAATTAATTACTAAGGTACAATAATATGATAACGAATAACCTAATATACCATTATTATCAGTATAAACTCAATATATTTGTGAGTCGTCCCACTTACCGCCATGCTTGCTCTTGAGATTCTTCCAGAAAGTGCAATGGCG
>JAMZAV010008049.1:0-29116 GCA_024449915.1 Sweltsa coloradensis | reverse complement strand
TCCCCCCCCCCAACCAAAAACCCCCTAAAATTTTGTTTTCTGTTATTTTGCCCCCCCCTTTTTTTAAACCCCGCTTAAACTATTTTTGGTAAGCATAATTCGAAAAAGGGAATTTTTAAAATAAAAGGGGGCAGTGAACCCAAACAAAGATACATTTTGAAGGCCCAAGGGACGTGAATTGAAACAATGAAAAAGACGTTGGAATATTTAAAAAGTTTTACAATGTCAATATCCAGTGGGGGGCCTACGGGGGTGTGGTGGGCCCCTTAGGGAATGTCGTACTGGGTCATGTTGAAAAGTACCGGTGCCCCGTCAACAACGCGCCCAAAAATGAGCTTTTTCCTAGTTATCCCCGCCACGCTCTCTTTTGGGGGGCCCCCCCCGGACGAAAAAGGGGAAGAAAAAGGGAAAAATGATTAGGGTTCAGACTAAGGCCCTAGAAAAAAACTTCAGTCGGGATTCCCGGGTGTCGTCGGGATTCAAAATCCGGGCCCTCCCAAATCAGAGCCCGCGCGAATCACGCTTAAAGCCAAAAATATCGGTTAGGTTTTTTAAGCAAAGCGAAGCGAGCTTTTCCTTTTGACTTTTGGGGGAAAAAAATAGTCATGTTTTTTTTTTTTTTTTTTCATCCCAAAAAACGTTCGAAGGGAAAGGCCCCTGGGATCGATTTTAAAAATTTTGGCCCTCCGCAAGTTCGTCCCCCGTTTGAATCCCTTTAGTTTTGGGGCAAAATCTTTCCAAAAATTACAAAGTTACATTAAATTTAAACCCCAAAAGGGTTTTTTTTTTAAAAACTAAACGGCGAAAAAATTTTGAGGTGGCGAAATTTTTAGAATTTTCCGTGGGGTTCACGAATATGTTAATTTTATTTTGACCGATAAGTAGTGTAGAGGGAAAATTTCCCTTATAAAAAAAGTACGTTAAAAAATGGCAACAAAAAATTTCGAACGAAAATTTTCGGGCCCTCTAAGCAACTACCACCAGAAGAAATCAAAACCCCCCCAAAATACAAAAATTTGAAAAAAAGGGCCGGCAGCCAAGCTCTCCTTAAAAAGTTCGGCGGGTGAAGCTGTGAGATATAGAAGTTGACCCAAAGGGTTTTTATTCTTTCCCCCTAGTTTCGCTTTAAAAAATTTGTAAGTTTTCATTTCCCCTTTTGACGAGCCCCCAAGCCAAACGATTTTTTTTGGTTTAAAAAAATTTAAAATTTTTTTAAACTCAAATCAAAAAAAAAATTTTTGGCATAAAACCAAATTAAAGGCCCCAAGTCATTTTTTTTGATTTCGATTTTAAAAATTTTTTTTTTTTCCCACAAAAATGGGGGGGGCTTGGGCTGTCAACAAGGCGAAATGATCTTACATATTTTAAAAGCAAAAACTGGGGAAAGAAAAAAAATTAAAAAGCCTTGGACCCTCAATTCTATACCCTCACAGCATTCAAAAGCCGAAGATTTTAAAGGGAGAGTTTGGTTCCCCGTCTTTTTTACAAATTTTTGTATTTTGGGGGGATATACATCTTTTTTTTGTTCGTTCGCTATAAAGGGGTTTTGAATGATGGATTTTTGAAGATTAAATTTTTTTTGGGTTCAAAGTTTTTTTTTTCCTTTTTTGGGCCCCGGTCCCCCCAAAAGGGATCCCCCTTTAAATAAAAAAAAAATTTAAATTTTTATTTGATTTTAACCCCATTTAGTTATAGTAATGTTTTTCATTGGGGGATTTTTAAATCAAAGGGGCCCCAACCCAAACCCTGCCAGGCCCCGACGCAATCGACGAGGGGAGCGAAAAAAACCAAAACCAAAGATCGATATTTTTAATGGGAAAATATATCAATCAGTGGTTTGGGACATGCGAACATCCCCCGGATAAACGCCAGAATAAAACAAGGCCGATCCAGAAAAAACTCTAAAATTTTATTATATGCTTCTTTGGGCTGGGGACGGCTCCAAAGTCACCTTTTACAAATTTCCTAAGACAAAAAACTGATATATTTAAGAAACAAACAAAAGTTAAAAAACTTCTGACGGAGGGGGAAAAATCAAACCCCGGGCCCCTTTCTGCATTGGAAGCAGATCCCGCTAAAAAACAAGCCCAAAAGCACTAGAAAAAGGGCACTAGAATTTAAAATGGTTAAAGGGAGCATTTTTAAATTTTCAAGCTTGTTTTAAAAATTACTACCCCTGATTAATTACGCTTTTTGGTTTTTGTAGGACGGCCCCAAAAAGGTCCCCGTTTAAAAAAAATTTCCTAAGTCAAGAACAATGTAGACTTAAGCCCAAAATCAGAATTTAAAAAAACTTCTGACTTAGCGGGAACAAAACCCGGGCCCCTTCTCCCTTGGAAGCAGATACGCTAACAACAAGACCAAGGCACTAGCATAAGCACTAGATTTTTAAATGGTTAAGAGCATGTTTAATTTAAAGGGGCTTGTATACAAATTTAAACTACGCCTGAGAAAATTAAAAGCTTTTTTTGGGATTTTGCTGGGACGGCCCCAAAAGGGTCACCGTTTAAAACTCCAAAGGGCCCAAAAACTGATGGGACTTAAGTCCAAATCAGAATTTTAAAAAACTTGATTTTAGGGGGAAATCGAACCCGGGCCCCTTTCTGTTTGGAAGAAAGATACGCTAAAAAACCAAGGGACCAAGGCACTAGCTAAGCATTTGATATTTAAAAAGGGTTTTTAAGAGCATTTTTAAATTTTTCAAGCTTGTAAAAATTTACTACCCCCGGATTTAATTAGGGCTTTTTGTTTTTGGATTTTGATTTTGATTTCCCCGGTCCCAATTCCCCGGTTTTGTTATATGGGGACTTTGAGTGTGGCCCAATTTCAAAGTTTTTTTTTAAAAGAAAAACCGTTTTCTCGGTATAGCGTATTTTCATAAGAGTACGGAATTACCTCTTTTGAAAATTTTGGGTTTTTTTTTCCCGGAAACCCTTTAAAACCAATTTTGTTTTCCCCAATTAAAAAAGTGATAAAGAATGAGAGATATAAAAAGTTTTCCAGGGTTTGAAACATCTCAGTGTACCCGTTTTTTTTTTGAAGGTTTTCCATTTCTTAAAGTTAGATATTTTTTTTTGTCTTTTTTGGGGGCCCAGGTCACCCCAAAATTTACCCCCTTGTTTTTTGGACCCCAAGATATTAAAATTTGGTTTAATGGGCATTTTAAATTTTCAAGTTTGTTACAAATTACCACCCCTTTGGGTTTAATTAGTTTTTTGGATTATCACCCAAATTTTTGTTTTTTCCCCCGGCCCCCTTTTACCCGATTTTGGGGTTTTAAAAGCAAAAGGCACTGGTCTGAAATACCCCTTAATTTTGTGGTCCAAGTTTCAAATTCAAAAGATTTCCCGTTTTTTCTGTAGGCAAAAGAACTCCCCGGGCGGAAACTCCTACCCAAAGCCACCCACCCAGCCAGCCAGCCCCCCCACCCACCCAGCCACCCACCCCCCCACCCAGCCAGTTTTAAGGGAAATTTGACGATGTTGAAAGACCTTTTTTTAACACAAAAACGAGTTGTGGGATGGGGTTTGTTTTTTTTTTTTTGGTATGTCAGGGACCACTTTACCAGTCTTTATACGAGTTTAAAAGTTTGGAAAACTTTTTGGGGCGGCTTTGTGAGATAGCTGAAAACCCCCCAACTTGGGGGGTGTATATGGGCCGGGTTCGGGTGCCTAAGCATCGCATCGTGTCTCCCGGGGCGACGACCGTCCCCCTAGATACTTCGGGGAAAAGCAGTGAATTATTTGTTACTAAAGATTTTTTAAATTTTTTCCCCCAAAGGAAAAGATTTTCAAGGTCCTCTAGATAGCGGTGGTTTTGGTTTATCCACAAAGAAAATTTTTCCCAAAAATCCCCGGCAAAAAATAAATAATTTTGGAAAACAGGGCGCCGGGGAAAACAGCAAAACGTCGCAAATTTTAAAATTTTAAAAAAATGTGCAATGTGGGTCTAAACTATAACACGTGCTCGCTTATCAAAAGCGTTTCCAAATGAGCGTTTTCCCAGTGTAGGTTTCTTACAAGGTCGAAATTGGCGACAAGGGAAACTACACGTGTAGCCGGAATTTTTCGGGAACCTTTCACAAGGGAGCTCGCCCGAAATTTAAATTTACCGAGTTTGGCTTGCCCTCTCATAGAGGGGGGGGGGTAATTTAAACAGACAGGGGGGGGGGGGGGGGAGGGAACATGACGCGCTCGGGTATTTCGCCCGTAGCTGCATCTTCCAAGGTCTTCTTTGGGAAATCATTCTTGGATTTTTATTCACCATCATTTTTCTAAAATAAAAATTTCGTTTGGGGGGCAATCGTCTAAAAAAAAAAAGTTTTTCGTTCCCCTTTTTCTTTTTAAATTAAATTTTTTTTCTTTTCCCTCTTAAAATTTTTTTTTTTTTTTACTTTTTTTTTTTTATAACGAAATTTTTTTTTCTCATTAAACAAAAAGTCCAAAATAAAGTATCAATTTTTTCCCAATTTCATTAATTCTAAGTAGGCCCCTACTCGATATATAAGTATTTCCCGTCTTATAAAATGTATACTCTTTACATTTAAAATTTTTATTTTTTTATTAATATATTTCGTGTCCCCTTTGTGTTTTCTGTATATCCTTTTTTTATATTATTCCTTTTCCTCATTTGTAAAAAAATCTTTTTAAAATAAAAAAGGGGAGGCGTGAAATTAAAAATAAAGTACTCTATCCAAAAAAGGAATGTAAGTGGTTTAAATTAAAGGAAAAAAAATTATGTCATTTTATCAAAATTTCATAAGTAGCCCAAAAAAACTTTCCCAACCACAAATTTCTATTATTTTAGAACCCCTCGTGATTTAAAAGTTGATTTCACGATTCATTTTAACAATTTTTAAAAGTTAATTTTTCGTTTTAAAATTTTAAATTATATATGGGGGGTAATGTAAGCTCTTCTAGGGCTCCTTGGAAAAATATAAGGAAGGGGCCCAATTTTTTTTACAAGCTGTGAAAACAAATTTTTTACAAAGATTTTCCCTTTTACTTTTTTTACCTAGAAAATTTTAAAAAGTGTTTTTGGGATTTACATGCAAACGCAGACCCACCCAAAAATTAATATGCTGCTTTTTAAAAGCCATAAACCCGGATTGTGCGTTTATAAAATTTCTTAGTCTAAAAAATATTTTAAAAAGGGTATTCTGACACAAAATGCAGGTTTGAAAATTTAAAGGCCCAAAACTTGGGGGAGTTTACTAATGAATAGAAGAACGCACATTTTCCGATATAGGTTATCGGTAACATAATGGAATTTTGTATGGTTTCTTTGGTATTTTCTATTGTGTATTATATATGTTGTCATCTTTAAATAATTAAATTGTTATTTTTCGGTTTATGAAACTCCGATCAAATAAAAATGTAATACTTGTAAACCGCCCAAAAAAATAATTTTTATTTTTTTAAAGTTTAAAAAGAAAAAACTTTCCACAAAAAAACCCCATAAATTCCATTTTTTATAAAACAAAAAAAAATACCCATTTTAAGAAGCTATTTTACGAATACCCAAAAAAAAAGGGAACCAAAAAAAAGGTTTTTATTTTTTAAAGTTTGTGTTTAAAATTTGAAAAAACGTCCACTGTCTCCATAGTTCCCCCAACCCACCCCCTTAAAAAAACGTTAAAAATTTGGGAAAAAGTAATGAATTCCTTGAAATGCAAAAGAATAAAATAACCACTACGTAAATTTCCCCAAGTTCAAGTAAAAAAATGAACCCCCGTGTACGTAAACCGGTCCAAGTTTTGATCATGGAATAGTTTTTTGCCAGTTGAGGATCGTTGGAATTTTTTGGGTTTAAATTTTGGGAAAACGTTTCTATTGTCATTTTTCACAGGGCTACGCGTTTTAAACCCCCGGGGGGGGGCAACGGACATTTTGGGGTAGTAAAACCCCCTTTGAATGGCCTAGAGGGTTTTTTATTGACTCGAAAGGGTAATTTAAAAAGCATTCGTTAAGGGGAAGGATAGTCGCCAAAAATTAAAAACCCCCGTGAAAAAAACCTATTTTGTAATATTTTACAAAAAGCCACGCAAAAAATTTCAAAAAAAATGGGGAAAAAAAGGCAAATATGTAGTTTCGTTTTTAGTTTTTATTTTTATTATTAAATTTTTTTTATTATTATTATTATTTTTATTTTTATTTTTATTATTATTTATTATTATTATTATTTTTATTATTATTTTTATTATTATTTATTTATTTTTTAACATGATTGAATTTCAGTAAAAACAAGCACATTTCTTGGTGGCAAAAAAGTAGAGCAAGGGGCCCCCTTTAAAAAACATGTGCCCCTTACCACCCGTGTACAACTATACACGACAAAAAAATTTTTTCAAGTTTTTTTTTACAGTAGTGATTTTAATTGAGGTTAAATTAAAATTTTTTATTTTGTAGTTTAAAAAAGTCACTGATTTTTTTAATATTGAAAAAAACATTCTTTAAAAGGGGATTTAAATTTTAACAAAACTACATGGGGGTAAAAATCCATTTTTTGATTTTAGTTTTTTGTGAGATTTTAGTCAAAAAAAAGGAATTTTTGCGTGGTTTTAAATGTTGGGGCCGTTTTCCCTTTCCCCATTTCCCCGGGCCCGATTGGACACAAAAAATTTTTTTCAAAAAAAAAAAGGTCTGATTGCTAAACTAAGAAAAGCCAGAAGGGCTCAAGTTTTTTTAAAAAACTGGGGTTTTTAAAGGAAAAAGCTACATATTTTCTAAAAAAAATATTCCAAAATTTTTAGTACTTTTGAATTTCGTTTGTATGCGGATTTTTAAAAAAATTGGGATTTTTGACCTACTTTGGGGGTTTGGCGTTTTTTTTTTTTTTTAAAATAATTTTTTTTAAAAACATCTTTTAAAGGCTACAGCATCGAAAAGAAACCCTTTTGACTGTGTGTGTGGGGTGACTTGTTGGGGCTAGACAGCGCAGTGAAAGATTTCAGGGCACACCCGAAACCAAAAACGCCCCCCCCCCAAGGGTAGGGTAAATACTATTCTCAATCTCCCGTTTGGGGGAAAAAGGCGACCACGTTTGAGGCGCGGGGAAAAGAGTTAAATGCATTTTGCGAAAAATGTACAATAATTATATGGAAATTAAACCGAAATAACAAAAACATTGAAAAAGGGGGTTTTAATTTTTGGATTGATTTTTATTTTAAAACATTCATCCCCCCGGGAATCGCTTTGGTGCGGGAAAGATTCCCGATAGTTAAATTGGGGGAAAACTCATAATAACCCCACGCGCTTTTTTTAGGGGGGCAAAATTCCCCTTTAAATCACTTTTTTGGGCCACCTGCGTGTCACAAACTCACGAAAAAAAAAAAAGCAAAGACCTCCCATTTTACATTTTTAAATTTTTTTTGCCCTTTAAAAATAATAAAAATTTTTTTCGTGAAACCCCGTGGGAAGGGGTCGGGGGTTTGAAAAATACACAGTTTTTTTTAAATAATTTCGATCCCCTGCATTCCCATATTTTACAGGGGGGCATTCGATTGTAAAAGCAAAAAGATCAAGAAGTTAAAAAATACAAAAAACCCTGTACACAAATTTAAAAATTCTGAGATTTGGTTTAGTAATTTGGGACAATTTTTTAATTTTTTTAAATTTTTCGAATTTGGTAATTTTAAAAAAAGGAACATTTGGTATTTTGTAGATTTGTATTCTGTATTATTTTATAATGTGTTGTATTTGTATTGAAATAGTTTTATTTTGTTAATGAAATACTATAGGTACTAATAAAATGTTTTTTGTCGGCGGACCCGGCACCTCCACCAAAATAATATATTTTTGTAAAGTTAATTCGGACGTTCTATGTTAACGGTAAGCTTCGCTCCCTATTCTGGGTACTTTCGAACTCAAACTTGTTTTAATCACTCAATACGTTCATACTTGAAGAAGGTATTTTAAAATAAAAAATAATTTGCATTATTTAATTCACCATTATTCTCTTGACTTATTTAAGAGTTGTTTAATCTTTTCTTGCAACTGCTCATTCTGCTCATTATGTATTAATTCATAGCATTGTCGTAAAAGTTTGTCACAAAAGGGATTATAATCCAGAACATCCGGCTTAACGTGCCGTAGCTCTGGGTTCGAATCCAATGTGGGGCAAACTTTACAACAATTGCTACTAATCAATTTTATATTATCATACATAATCCTTGTAGTGGGCTAATGTTTAAAAACATGAAATATATTCATGTATTATTTTATACTTTTATTAGAGGCTAGAGGTACGTGTATAAAGCATTTTCAAGTGTCAACTTATAGCGTTTTGTAGCATCTATGTTTTTGGCCACCTTCATAAACTTGTGTATGAAGTTTTTTCATATTTTTTTAAAAATTGTGTCATCAAAGTTGATTATATATATATATATATTATTTGACGAGTGTATTAAACTATACTAACCGAGGTCTATATTTTTAACACTTACTTGTGTGAATTTTCGGAGACGTCCGTCTCCATCGTCAGACACTGACACACTGGCAATCTCACTGTGTTTCCGGAGGCTTCCACCCATGTTGTTGTGCCTAGTGACTTCTTCCCTGACTAGATTCCGCCATATGGGGCTGAATTCTTTTTGTGGCCTGGCTGATTACATTTCCAATGCATGACATGACTGCAGCTTCTTTTCTCTTCCTGATGTCGGCATTCTCTTCTTTTAAAATTATTTTAACCCCTCCCAATTGATGTTTTCCTCGGTTAGTAGTTTAATACACTCGTCAAATAATATATATATCCGGGTCAATAGCTTCTGAAAATAATATTATATATATATTCAAATTATAGATACTATGAAAAATAAAATAAAATGGGACTGGAAAATCTTAGTTTAAAGTGAAAAAATAGCGCTTTGTAGCATCTTTTACAAAACACTATTTTCACGTACCTCTAACTATTACGTAATATGACAAGGTAAGAATAATTACGAATAACTTAAAGTAAGTAGCATTTCTTAAATACATCTAGTTCAAGAGATACACTTTTAATGGAGAATGTTAACCTTGTGGGGTATTCTCTCACGATGCACATAAGATTGTTCCCGCGCTTTTCTCGTGGAAGCCTAGGCAGGACGGAAGGAAGGCAGGACCTCTAAACTAAATTGCCTCCGATCTAAGGCAACATAAGGCGGCACAACCAGTTAATTTCACTTACTTCCATAGTCGACGATCGAACCAAGACATTCGTTCGTGAAACTTCGGGCACTATCGCGGGGACACGAGGGAAGTTTGCCCGTTAACCGTAAGAGCCAAAGTGGAGAAAAGTGGAGCTTTGAGGCAAGAAAATAACGCTCTTGCGAGATCGCGCATAGATTGAGACAGGTGGCGCTCTTGGGTCGTTGTGTGGGTTCTAGTCCCGTGAGGGATCCCCGCTTTCAATGCTGAAGGCCGAGGGATCCATTCCTGAACTTGCAGAAGTCATAAATAAATAAATTCGTATTTTAGAGTCTACCCATACAGTCACATAAAATTTGTACCATACTACAGTTTCCGTCATGTTCTAACTGCACTCGTATTCTGTAAACAATGTTTGATAACAACTAGGAAAACGCTAAAGTCCCGCCGCGTTGATGGATGAGCTTTTTAAAAATTTTAGTTTGCGTGGGATATCTTTATTTTTGCAAGTGCTTTGTTTTTCTGCCTACGCATTGAAAGTGATTGTTGTCAGTTTCTTTTGTTACCTGTCAATTGGTATTATTTACCGTAAAAACTTATATTAAAAGCTTTATTTCTATGGATTCTGGCTAACTTTTTCAACTTTTTTTTCAAAAGGTACTACATCACCATAACCTTAATGTCCATGTATAATATGAACGTTGTAGCCCCACCTTTTTGGTCAGAATTGGCCCAAATGTCACGAAAATATCGCACTAAAAATCGAAAAAAATCGTAAAAGTACGATATTCATGAGAAATATTTCTTCGGTTTTACCCAAAAAACAATAACCTCTAAGTTCAGAGATTTCGAAGGTCCTGACAAATTTTCATCAAGCTCGGATATGCCGTTTGTCTGGTAGAGAGTTAACAAACAGACAGAAAAACAAACAAACAAAAAAAAAACAGAAAAAACTCCCGAGCTAAATTTTTTGGGAGTCATTGAAATTTAAGTTTTCGCTTCGCTCATCCAACTATCCGCGATCTAAAAACTCAAAAAAAAAAATGAACATGAAGTGGCCCATTTTAGTAAATTTCAGACAATTTTTTGTAATAACGACGCATACAGGCAAACATATTCGTTTTACCAAGGTGACTGTCGAATTGTATAAGTGTATGTACATATTTACTACGGAAATTCTGGGATCAATATTAAGCTCACGTTAGTTTTGACCCCCCTGCCCCACCGGTTCCTACGCCACTGAGACCAAGCCAACCCTGTAGGCGCCAACACCGTAGACGAGCGAACAATGACCAACTAGAGACTGGCAGTCACGTGATAAATAGGTCTGTTCGTTCGGGGACCTAGTGTTAACACTCAAAAAGCTAGTGTCTACACCTTTACACTGGCTTTTGGGCTAGTGTTATAAGAGCGAGTTTTAACACTGAAGCGAGCGAACGGTCCTAAGTGGCTCATTTCACACAAGTGTGTGCGTACAAACAAACCTATTGGTAGAGGCACCGCCGTCTGGATGTATGTAAGATACAAAATAGCTGCTTGTCATGGCTCAACAAAATTCGGTCATGACTTTCAGTGAACTTTCAGTCGGTAAAGAAGTTCATGCCCCCCTTAACTAACACCATCTATGGTTCAAAGCTGGAACTAGATCTATGAAACTTCCTTTACATACCTGAGTTTGTTGTCATAATTCATGGAAAATAAAGAATTCCTTAATATAAAACGTTCCAAGTAAATAAAAATATAATTATCACCTTTATTATTCATTAATTAAAAGCCCGGCCATAAGTCCCAATCCTAAACCTGAAATAAATCTACTTCCGCCCCCCTTAACTAGCCCTATCTAGCGGCAGACCGACAAAGCTCTATGCCTTTTGCATGTCAATCATTTAACATGGGGAAATCCGAGCCATGACAAGCAGCTATTTTGTATCTTACATACATCCAGACGGCGGTGGGTAGAGGTGTTATGTAACGATTAAAAAGAAATATTACGGACAGTTTTGGCTCGAGCGTAAAGCTCAAGATTGAAACGGGAGGACCGGGGTTCGATCCCGCCACGGCAATCCTGACTGAAAGTTTACTTCCGAGGTTTCCTCAGTCGGTGGAATCCGAATCCAAGGGATGAGGGCCCTTATACAGCCATTTGAATCTTTGACAACTTTAATAATAATTGTTTTCATTCCAAACACCTAGTTCCACAAAGAGGGGGAAACCCCAAACGGATTAATTTAAGAGTAAGCCGTACAACGCTAAAATTTAACCTTGCTATTCATAAGAAATAATATTTTTATCCTAAAATTAAATTCGTTTTGGTTTAATCCACAACATGGTACCTTTTAACCATCAAGCTGTACGTAAGCTATTTTTGAAGAAACGATCATATAGGATTTTTGTGGTAAATGCAATCATATTATCCAAGTGGTCGTTCACCATACTACAGAGCAAGAACGAGGCAGCCGAAGATTCCTCTTAAACACGATCAAACCCAAAATCAAATAATCACCGTTTTTCTTATGTTCCTATAAAGACTACTCCAACCGGAAATCAGATTATCCACCCCAGCGATAAATGGTTTGGTAAAGGCGTTAGGGGCGCTTGTCGCTTCCAGCCCGGCCATTCCGGTGAGAAAACTAAACCCTAAGGACATCTGAAGAGGGCACTTCTTCACTAGGAGCGCACCCTGAGGGCCGATTAAGAGACGCTTACCTTGGCAAAAAAATCAGAGATTAACATCATGGGAGGAGTTTGGTATTGACGTGTTGTAAGTTGCTTCTTAGTCGGAGGGTGGCTGTGTGTAGTTTACTCTGCCCTACATTCGGAGGTGCTTTTTCTGTGTGACTCTCTTCAGGTAACTAACTAGGAGGGTTTAACCGTTTAAGGGCAAGGATCGCCAATAATATCTCTCAAACCGTAACGTGAAATGAAAAAGGTCTACTAGGTCTCACGTAGTTTCATTGGAACTACACCCTGCATGAAAATTATTCAAATATTGTAATCAGTAGCGTTTTTAATTACGGGATACATTGATAAAAATTTAAACTTTGACAAATCATTACTGGTTACAATAGGCACTATTTGTAAAAGGTTTTATGCCAGATATTAGTTTCTAACTAAACCATATGGGACTTAGAATCAACATTTTCGTTTTTGTGTAGCGTTATGTGAGTTATTACTGAAGTAAGTTTTTTTCGCGGGTTTAAATTTTGGGCGGTAGCCCTTCCCCTTAAGGGCTAAAAAAATTAGAGTTGACCTCAGGAACTCGGAAAAAAAGAAGCGAGAGTCTTTGGCCTCTGACCCCTTTGGGATTGCAGATAGATAGAGGTTCCTGACTGGATGTGTGAAAAGCGCATTCCCTAAACCTCCCCCCTCTGAGAACCCACCCTCCCTAGAAGGCTGTGGGGGCGCACAGAGTCTGTCTCGGACGTGTAATTATGCCCCGGGTGACGGTGGGTGATTGAGGGGGGGGGGGGGGCGTGATAGGATGGGAAATGACCCCCAATCCCTGGGGAATATCGCGCACTAATTCAAGCAATGACGCCCCGCTAAGATACGAACTCTTAGAATTATGTCCGTGACACGATCGAGAAAGTTGTCTGACTTTGTCAACCCAACTTCATATAGTAAGAGTCGATTTAACTTCGACCCGTTGTGATAGTATATTCTTATCCATAGCCGGTCATTACTACGTCCCGCACTTTGCGGGAAAACCGGGTTTGGTTAGATAGATAGATAGATAATCGTCTTTATTTTCCAGGCGGGATTAAGGCCAGCTAAACTTTTTTCCATCCAACCTTTAATTTAAATACATTTTCAGATTTCTAATTTGATAATGACAATTTGAATTTACAATAAAAATATTTGATAAAATAACATTAATTTACATTTTAAAGCGCATAAACTAAAACATATACACATTTTTACTATCATTCATACCATAATTATTAAGTGAATTTTCTACAGAAGTTAAAATCAAGAATAAGCTTGTAATTGTGAGTTTAAACATATTGTGCATGTTGTTATTTGTCCCGTATTCCCATGGCTTTTTTTAAATAAAGTTCATGAATTTTACTCCTAAAGATATTGTTACTATTGATATGGGTGTCCCTGATGTTTGAAGGTAGAGCGTTCCAAGTTCTTATTGCACTGATAGTGAATGAATTATCGAGTAAGTTTGTCCTGTGAACGGGGAAAATGAGTTGAGTACCTGCCCTTGATCTAGTGTTAAAGAGATGATTTGAATGGAGGTACGTGAAGTTGGTAGCAAGATAAGACGGTAAAGAAGTTGATAATACGCGATGAACGAGACAGACAGAGTGGAGGTTACGTCGATCATTTAGACGAAGCCATTGAAGATCTTTGTAACTTTGAGTTACATGATCAGATTTTTTAATACCCATAATAAAACGTACGCATGAATTTTAGGGAGTTAGGTTGGGGTAGGAGCCTCGAGCGAACTCGCACAGTAGTAATGTTCCGCCGGGGGTAAAGATATTCCATAACACCGTGACCGACTGACAGTTTTGGCCATGATTCGGGAGGACCCGGCTTCCAATCCCGTCGAGCCGGCAATCCTGACTAAAGTTTTTTCTGAGTTTATTTCTCAGTCGTTAATGCGAATGCAAGGGATTAAGTCCTCTTGAAAAGCCCTAGGTCATCTCTTCACAATTATATACCTATAAT
The DNA here is from genome assembly GCA_024449915.1 of Sweltsa coloradensis. Lineage (NCBI taxonomy): Eukaryota > Metazoa > Arthropoda > Insecta > Plecoptera > Chloroperlidae > Sweltsa > Sweltsa coloradensis. The sequence continues at coordinate 15,311 of JAMZAV010008049.1, read as the reverse complement.
ATCTACCTAGTTGGGACACCTGAAGAGGGGCATTGCTCACTGCTGCGCAGATTTCCCACGAGAAATTTAAAATTGTAATAACACAAGCATGTAATTTACCTGGGCTAATTTTCCCTTCCAACTCCTAATTTAAAAAACTGTGACCTGCCCTTGTATAAATCCTAGGCTATAGTGAAAAAAACAGATTTCGGGACTGAGGCGGTCGCTTCTTGGCGTTCCAGCACTTTACCCTTTATAGGGTACAGGTATAATAGTTTACTACCACTTTTCAAAATCTACACAGTTTAATCTGCCAGTTTTTCATACTTTTAACCCGGGTAAAAAAGCTGCTTTGTTTTGTTCGGAATTGGTAGAGTTTTTCCTTATTAAATTCAAATGATTAGAAGGATTTTTGTAATGCTTCAAAAAACTAATTGTGTATAAAAACACAAAAATACACTAATTTCCGGGATGTCCCGGGATATTTTGTTTGCCTGAAGTACATTCAATTTGAACATGAGAAAAAAATGGAAAAAATGGAAAATTGCAAAAAATTATGTTTTGGAAAAAAACTAAAATTGTGTATTTTTTCAACTTTGATATCAATTTGGAATCCAAAATTAGCATTTTATTCCTAAAAGATCAAGGAAAATATCTACAATAATTAGAAAATTCTTTGTTTTTTAAATCGAGAATTTTAAATTGTTAAGGTAGAAAACAAAATTTTGGGTCCTAGTCCCTTGTCCTACAAATGGTTAATTAGATTGCGATTGCAATCTTTGTCCAGTCATACACAGTACTGTCATCCTCTGATGACTGACGCACGTAATCTACCCCTACATTTCTTGACACATAGTGAGGGATGTCCCAACAACAAAACACAATGGGCAATGCAATTTAATCCCTATCGATCTAACATTGAACACGTCTAAACGAGAGAGTATTGTTTGCTACGTATGTCCGAGTGTTAGGTGGATTCCACTCCACGGCATGGGGGGGGGGGGCTGTCATCGCCATACAACCGCCTAGCTGTCAGGGACAGTGTCCGCCCGGGATACTACTTGATAGTTGATTGGATATTGCTCGTCTAATATTAGTGCACTAAGGCTATTCGACACGATACCGACAGTGTTGGTTAGCGCTCGACTCTGATTCGGGAGGTCCCGGGTTCAAATCCCGTCGAGACCGGTTATCCTGACTGAAGGTTTTTTTCGAGGTTTTCCTCAGTCGTTAATTAAGGCAAGTGCAAGGGATTTAGTCCTCTTAAAAAGCCCTCAGACATCCCTTCACAATATCCTATCCGCAACATGCCTAGTTAGTCACAGGGTTACACCGGTTAAATCTTATGTGTATACCCTACAGCAGGCATCCTACAAAAATGTATGTATGTATTCGAGACGATGAGTGGTGATAGATGAGGATGAAGTATGAACAGAAGGGAGGAGGAGAAACCCGGTACCGGCACGTAGCCTACTCCTTTCGAAAAGTACCTTTTGGGGACCAACAGCTTTCGTACCATCCGAAGGACGGTGTAACCTTGACAGTCATATAGGTTCCTCCACTAATCCGGACTGCCAAACAGACGTCGAGGAGAACGAAGCCGTTACACTAGTACTTGATATGCTCAACGAAGTACCGCAACACGAATAGCATAAGTCATATGCATCGTCGTACTATATATGATGATTTACAGACAGTGTTGGCTCAAGCGTTAAGCTCGAGACTCTGATTCGAAAGGTCCCGGGTTCGAACCCCGTCGAGACCGAAAATACTGACTGAAGTTTTTTCGAGATTTTCCTCAGTAGTTAATGCGAATGCAAGGGGCTGAGTCCTCTTAAAAAGACCTCGGATCTCCCTTCACAACAACCTTAATTCTTTATAACCTAAGTAATCACCTTTGCACCCTGGGCAGGTTTTCCAAGAAAAATTATAATTATTAGACCTCTTGTTACTTCTGACACTTAGCCCTTACCTATGCTTAACCCAGGAGTGAAGATAGCTTTGAAATTGTTTTCCAAACATATTAACTTCGATATAGAGATAAAGATGATTTGATAAAGTGATTCGATGAATTGATAAAGAGAGATGAATAGTTCGTGAAATATTACAGTTAATCAATTCACAGTTTATAAATGTACAAATTTTTAAAATATATATACAAGCTACCCCCTACATGTTATAGTGGTTCCAACGAAAGAATGCAGATAGCTCGAAATTGTTTTCCCAACTTAACAACTTTGTCAACTCTATTCACGCTAGCTCAGCGTGGATCTAGCACACGGAGGAACTCTGTGATCTAACACAGATAATTTTTGCTTCTGTTGGTAAAATATATTTCTCTTTCCAACCACTACAAAACTACTACTAAATTACTACTACTAAAGGTTGAACGGAAGATAAGGTTTTACTAGCCTTAATCCCGCCTTGAAATAAATACCTGAGTCAATCAATCACTACAAAGCCTGCATTCTTTCGTTGGAGCTAGTTTAATTTTTCTTATGACAAACGTCAGTTATATATACACGCTTTAGCTCAGCGTGGATCTAGCATAGATAATAATTATTACACAAATTCTCTTTCATACACAAAGGCGATATTCCTTTTTACGCGCATTCATACTACTAATAGTGGGGCTACTAGGTACCACTTGTGGCGAAAGCATCTGCATTCTTTAGATAGAGCTAGTATACTAACAATCATTGATATTAAACATATATAGCGTAGTGTACTCTATTATCTGTATATATCGTAGGCCAGATCCCCAGTCTCGAATACGTTCGCACAGGCGCGAGTGTTGCAAATTGAAGCGTCAATCCACTAATTCAAAATGGCGATTTGGCGTTTTAATTTATGCTTTTGAAATGCAATAAAGTATTTTACTAGATTGTTTGATATGGTTTTAGCTTGTGTAGCATGGAATTGCACAAACAGAAACAATAAGAAGTTATTGCATAAGGGAATTTAGTAATCATTTGATGTTAATGGCTAATATGCTCACCTGTCAAACTGACGGCCATCTTTAAAAATATTTTGGCTACAAATCGCTCCCATCTACTTAACATGCAAACAGTAATTTCAAGATGGCTTCAAATTGTCACGAAAGTGGACCAAGACTGAGGATCTAGCCTAATATAGATGTTTAATATCAATGCTTACAATAACAAAAAGCGTATTTTAGAGTATTTTATTCCTCAAAGTTGGCTCTTCATCAGCTCATAGTAATGATTACCTCTGTTTTGTCGAGTACTGTTAAAGCGAACCTTGGAAACACAGCGTTGCTAGGGGGATGTCAATTCTTTATCAAGCCACAAAGCTACGAGGCTGTAGGTGGGGGTGGGGGTAGAGAGGGGTGGGGGGTGCCTTGATAAGGCTAATCAGACTCGCTTCACAACGAACACGGCACTAGAGAGAAAAAACTCTCCGCCTTTATTCTCCAGAGAGAGAGAGAGAGAGAGAGAGAGAGAGAGAGAGAGAGAGAGAGAATGGGATATTGCGCGGTTTATCTACACAACACAGATAATTTACACCGAGAATAACAGAAAATGTTATGTTTCCAAAGTCTACATTTGTCGTAAATTCAGAACAATATGGTCGTCAATACATGTTGAATTTGTCTTTAAACAGACGTTAGTTCCTTCACTGCATTAATTACATAATAATATAACTTAGGGGTACGTAAATTATTGAGCGTAAATGCCAAAATCCGTGTGGCTCATTGGTCGGGTTCGATTCCAGCGAAAGTCAGAAATTATTTACCTTCTTATTAGGACTTAAGTCCATGAGTTCTTGTCTTTGGAATTTGTAAACGGTGACTCTGGAGCCGTCCTAGCAACGAGGCACATAATAAATTTAAAGTTGTTCTGAATCGGCCTTGTTGATTCTGGCGTTGATCCGCGGGTGTTCGCACTGTCCATACAAATGATTGATATATTTCCCAATAAAAAATATCGATCTTTGGTTGGTTATCGCTCACTCGTCGATTGCGTCGGGGCCTACAGGGTTGGCTTGGTCGCTTTGGTTTACTGTCTGTCCCCCACTGAAAATTAGTTATATGACTGAGTGGGTAGACTCTAAATACGATTTTTTTTAAATTTATTTATTTAAGTATAAAAAATTGTTAATTTCGGACATAGCCAAAGTCTATATAATTTGATTTGATTTGTATTGCTTAACGTCTCATATTAATGCACTGATGCTATTAGAGATGATGAGTGATGTAATAGATGAGAATGAATTATTAACAGAAGGGTGGAGGGGAAACCCGGTACCGGCATTTGGCTTCTCCTTGCTAAAAGTACCAAGGGGACCAACGGCTTAACGACCCATCCGAAAGGACGGTATAACTTTGACAGTCAAATAGGTTCCTCCACTAATCCAGACTGCCGAGCAGACGTCGAGGAGAACGAAGCCGTTACACTAGCTCTCGAACCCTCCATCTGCTCTAACCTGCGGTATACGTGAGTTTCAGGGCAGAGCGTTCACTGGGGACGCTGGATAGCGTCGACTGGAATAACGTCGACCACCTCGTTTGTGCAGGCCTTGCACAATGAAAGGTTAGGGGGAACAAAGAAAGTACACTACACACGAGGTGGTCGACGTTGTTCCAGTCGACGCTATTCAGGCAACTTCGTTCACCCACTTTCCCCCCCTGACCACGCCCGAAGGTTGCTTTTTTATAGTTTATAAAGGCCGGTGCACATCTTTCCTAAGGTTTAAGGTTTATGGTTTATGGTCTAAGAAATGTTTTTCTATAACGTTTCTAGTACGCGCGCTACCATTGGCCGGATTTATGAGAGCTCGCTTCTCATTGGCTGAGTTTAGTGTTCAGTGTTTAAGAACTAAGAAGTTGAAATATTTTCATCTTGTTAAACCTTAGACCCTAAACCTTAAACCTTGGGAAAGAATGTGTACGCGATAACGCATTGGGCATGTTTCAACTTCGTTAAACCATAATCCTAAAACCTTAGGAAGTTATAACGAACCCAATTTGCGAGGCTACAACTGTAAATTATATCCCCACAAACACAAAAATTTGTAAAAAAAAAAAAAAAAAAATGGCAACCAAGCTCTCCTTCAAAAGTCTTCGGCTGTGAATGCTGTGAGATATAGAAGTTGAGCTAAGCTTTTCATTCTTTCTCCCTAGTTTCGCTTTGAAAAGATGTAAGATCAGTAGTTTACTACTATTATGTCAACAGGTTACACTACGCGACACTAGCGCCAGATGTAGGCGCCTCCTGCAACTACAACACTGTTGAGTCTCGGGAAAGACGAGATTTATTGCTTGTTAAAAGAGTATCTCGCTTTGATTACTCTGGAATTGGAACGAGATCAATAAGCTATTACATACCGGAGAAGGGAGAGGGCAAGAGATGGAGTGGGGGGCGACCAATCTGTTTCCTTGATTACGAGAAAAATAGACAGACACGGGGAATTTGTAAGCCATTTATCTGTTAACGCACTTATTTTATTATATAGTGGCTTCAAGGATATCACAATCGTGACGGTTAAACACTTTTGTGTTCATTAACAATAAAATTTGGGAAAAGAGCATAATGGGAATGGTATATAAGTTTGATAGAATTGGATCGAATAAGAAGACGTACTCTACATCCTTTTCTAAGATCCTCTTTATTTTCTTTTGAAATTTGGGCAAGTGGTTCGGTCAAATATGCTTATTACCAAGAAGGATTGTGGATTTTGGAATACTTTTTTTTGCGTGTTTGAGTGTATATTTGTGCACAATTTCAAGACATGTTATAAAGGGCAATTTTACATTAGTACGATGCTCTAGTATCTTGTGGAACAAAATGCACCCAGTTTAAGCCGATTAAGAATTCCCCAAAACGACAATTTTCGACAATTTCAGGATTCAAAACTTTTAAAATGTATATAAAATCACAGTTACAAGAAATATTTTTTTAAACGGTAGTTTTTTTTGTAATATTATGCTATAGATCATGTGGTAAAAAAAATTTGGGAGGGGTTTAATAGATCCTTTAACATTGAATTATGAAGAGTTAAGAGGAAATGGGACCCATTTGACATTTTAGCACATAGCTATTCGCTCGGCCAAGAAGCATCCGACGAATATGAAACTTTGCAGAGTTGTCAATAAGCATACATGGACAGCCCTGCAGTCAAAGATTTTCAAAAAGTCTTAATCGGCCAGAAAACAATCACGAATATAGTCCAATTTTTTCGTGAAATTCGTGAAAACTAATTTATTTGTTATAAATTTTTTTAAAAAAAAATTTTTAAAAAATGTGTTCCTGCTAGAGCCTATTTTCCACTTTCGTGACATATGTTCAATTTCAAACACAGTGGTGTCAAGTTAGCAGAGCGAGCTAAAATTTGCCTAAAACGCGTGTGCTATACTCTATTAACTGGGGCCTATAAGGGGTTTCTAAATTATGTTAGCGTGTTCGTGCTAAAGGTCTTACAGCGTAGCATGGTTCGCACGTGAAGAGATTAAGCGCCTAGTGTGTTTTTCAAGTCAAGCTAGATCCCGCCTAACTTTCCACCGAGTAAACATAACTCTCCTCCATCTTATAACTTATTACTTGTTCAAATTTGCTGATCTTTCCAATAACTTTTCTATTGAGACAAAGTTTGAGCGTTTGCTTTTCGTTATCGCAGTGCGCCACACACTCAGAGTCTGTTCGGTAAATGGAGCCTAAAAACCAATGGCGTCCACTCTGTTCGCTAATAACCAATCAGCTTACACATCCGGTGGCCCAAATAAATTTCCTGTTTGAAGTGAGGTGATTGGTCAGTTCGATGAGGAAGTGTCTGTAGGTAATTAGTGCCCAATGCTCAATGGAACCACCATTAACGTACTGATCATCACTCGCGATAGACCACGTTGCCATACAGATAGACAGGCTGGCAAAACGGGTTTTCACTGGTTACATATTCAAAAACAACTGAACAAAACAAAAAGCAATGATTAATTGATTTGCATTCGATGGGTCGCCTGATAGCGTCGACGGGAACAACGTCGACCACCTCGTGTGTAGTGTACTTTCTTTGTTCCTCCTAACCTTTCATTGTGCAAGGCCTGTACAAACGAGGTGGCAGACGTTATTCCAGTCGACGCTATTCCGCCCTTTCGATTTACTTTACATGTTTTTAACACGAAAATTTTTAAATCAGTGTTTATAGCTGATTAGAATGTTGAATATGTAAATAAAACATTAAATAAAAATATCGGTTCAATATTGGATGGGGTACTCCCTATCAACCAAACTTTCATGGTTAGCCGCGTTTAGCCGAGCTCGTTTAACCGGTTCCCACTCGAACACCGGGAAGTTAAGCAGAATGGGCGTGGTCATGGGTAGAGTGGTGCCCCGCTCTGCCCCTGAAACTCACGTATACCGCTGGCTAGAGCAGATGGAGGGTTCGAAAGCTAGTGAAACAGCTTCGTTCTCCTCGACGTCTGCTCGGCAGTCCGGGTTAGTGGATGAACCTACATGACTGTCTTTACACCGTCCTTTCGGATGGACGTTAGCCGTTGGTCCCCTTGGTACTTTTCGAAAGGAGTAGGCTACGTGCCGGTACCGGTTTCCCCTCCTCCCTTCTGTTCATATTCATCCTCATCTATCACCTGCACTCATCGTCTCGATTAGCCAAAAGTGCATAAATATGAGACGTTAGCAAAATTCAATCAATCAATCAACTTCATGGTTTAAAAAAAGGGAGAATATATTTTATTTATTTATTGTAAAATAAGGTACAAAATTTTTTGTAAGATTTTAGTGATACGTAAACTGTCCCTAGATTGTTAATTTAGCCCATGTATACGAAAACATACAAAAGTCTCATTAAAGATGAGAAGGATTTTTATTTTAAAAAGCTATCTATAAGATATAACAAAGTAAATAAAGCATTTTCGATTTGAGTTTGGAGATAAAGGTATAATATACTTTATATCGTTTGTGAATGTGAGAGGTTGTGTATGGCTCCCCTTCTTTACTATATAGATAGCGGGTTGACGGTGGTTGGGGGGGGGGGCTAGGTTCCTCGGATGCATGATGCTAGAAAATACATTTAAAACCCATACGAGATAGAAGTGAATTGTTTAACAATAATAACTAGACTCAACAATTGAGGAGTTTATTACAAAAACAGCCAATGTCCAAAAAATAGGCAGCAGATCAATTTAAACTTCATACCATCCTTAAATAATGTATTCAAATTAAATTTTTTTGTTTTAACTATGTATCTTGATGATAGTTTTTTATTTCTACCATTACATTTTGTAATAGTATCCCCAGAAGGCACAAAAAAATTCGTTGTTTTTGTAAAATATTTTGAAAAGTATGCATTTTATGTTCAGGTAGTGTTCCAGAAAGTTCTATAGGATATATTTAAAATATGTCTATAGTTTCAACAAAAACTCTGTACAGCTGTTAAAAGTTTTAAAAATCGTTGTTTTTGTGAAAAGTTTTTTTGTTTTTCAAGCCTAAACGTGTGACATATAGTGCTTATGTAAAAACTTTATGATAGTATTATTCCCAGTGAAAATACGCATTTTTCTATGATGAACTAGAAAAAGGTAATTCTGGACATTGACTGCTTTTGTAAAAAAAAAAAAAAAAAAAATTATTGTCTGCGACAAGATAGATTCAAACATTTGGTGGAGGTGCCGGTTCAACATTGAAACAAAATATTCAAACATTTGGTGGAGGTGCCGGGTAAACGTTAAAAAGGAAATACATATTCAAACAACGTGATGGTAAATTAATGTTGCTTAACGTCTCATATTAAGCACTAAGGCTATTCAGACGATGAGTGATGAATGGGGGATAGATTAAAAAATTACAAAGACCCGAAGCTTATGCGAGACTCGAACCACTCCTCGTGGAGCCCACGCTTTGGACCCAGCGCACTAATCGCATAACTGAATAGGATAGACGTTAAATAAATAATAAATAAATAAATAAATAAATAAATAAATAAATAAATAACGTGAAGTGAAAACTAGAACATTAGAAAATAATTTTAATTTTCTCATTGGTGGAGGTTTCGGGTACATGTTTAACATAAATACATATTCAAATAACATGACCAAAGGTTTTTTTCGAGTGGTTTTTCCTTACAAACTTTGGGCCAAAGCTAAGTGCGGCCCGGTATTACTTTTTAATTAGCCCCCCCCCTCTCCCCCCCCCCCACAAAAAAAACTTAATTTGACAAAAATATACTTTTTACATGTTGGCTGTGGATTTGTTTTAAATCCGGTGCACACTTCGATTTTGTAAAAGGTTCAGTGACTGTCCTAAAATCGAAAAAACCAATTAACAATATTTGCCGTTTGAATGGGGGGGGGGGGGGAGAGGAGTGTGAATTAAAAAGTAATCCCCGGCCGTACTTAGCATTGCCCCGAAGTTTATTATGGAGAAACTGTAAAAATCCTTGGTTCAAAGGAGAAGATTATACAAGCATAGGCAGAATCGACACTCCGGAGCCTCTTGACGAACCCCGAAGACAAGGGGTTTGAGCAATTACTCGGCTCATCTGCAAGTCTTCCTGTCAATCACAGGAGGGGGTGGAGGGGGAGGGGCGGAGATTGTGGAGCGCTCTAGTGGCAGTATCCGCATAACTAGGAGGACTTTGAGATTAATGGATGTTTGGATCGGCTGTAGTTAAAAAGGGACTTAACTCTATAAATACACATTCTAATTTGCAATGATTTTCAATAACACAAAAAAAAGACAATCATATGTTTTCAATTAATCTAGGTCTTTTTAATTATTCATGCTTATTTGGGCCTATTTTCCAATTAATTGAACTTAAAATGCTCTTAGTTTGGAAATAAGTTTATTATTTTGCAGTATTTCGAAATGTTTCACTTTTCTTCGACTGGCAAACATTAATTGAAACAATAAAATATAAATAAAGTTAATAATGTCTGCTGTCGAAGAAAAGTGAATTTTTTCGAAATATTGGTATATAATAAAAAACTTTTTTTTCCCCACCTAAGAACAGTGTTAAGTTCAATTAATTATTAAATAAAATTACCTGTTCTATTTAAAGTTTATTTTGAAAATAAAATTTATTTATGTTGCTTAACGTCTCATATAATGCACTAAGGCTATTCGAGACGTTGAATTCGAGACGTTGGTTCTTCCCCAACGGTCGATGACCAAGGCCAAGTTGTCTGAAACGTTCGACACTAATTGTGTATATGTTTTGTAAATAAATTTGTTTCAGCAAGTTTCACTCAACTGCCCACCTCGTTTAAGGGTAAGCTGTTGGCTCCTTTCTTCTTTCCCCAACACACACTAACCTAGCCGATAGGCAGTGTATCACAACAACTACTAATTATTAAAGTTGTAACTTCTTTTAAATCTTTAATAGCAAATTGGTATTTTGAGCTTTCATCCTATATTTCCTGTCTAAAAACAAATTAATATCCCCCCCAGTGTTAAAGCAATTCTATATCACAATACTGTTTTAATAATCTCCGTCATGAACAGAACAAGCTTATCATGTTTGTGACATGTTGAGACCCCTAAAGTTGAACATGGTAAAAATGAATAAATAAAAATATAAAATAAATTCTTTATTTTAGAGTTATACCATACTCAGTTATATATCTGATGAACCCCGACCAAGCAACAACACCCGCGGATCAACGTTTAGAATCAACATGATCGTTTCAGAACAACTTTGAATTTATTATGTGTCTCGTTGCTAGGACGGCTCCAAATTTGACTGTTTACCTGGGAAGTGAAAAAAAAAGTGAAAGAGAAAAAGTAACTTTTGGAAGTCGAGTTAGCATGTAGGCTTACGTTACTTTTCACTAGTCGAACCAAGCCGGACTATTTTGGAAACTTTTTACTTTTTACTTTTCGACTTCCCAATGTAACAGCAAGGGGAAAAGTCCCGGTAAGCTACATTTTAAAACTCTACTTCTAAAAAGCTACTTTTTTTCTTAACTTTTTCTTTTCATTCCCAGTGTAACCTTCCGCTTAAGAACAAGAAACGAAATTCTGCCTAGAGAGCGGGAATCGAACCCTTTGACTTTCGCAAGGCATCTTAACTTTGAACCGACAGAGGTAAAGAGAGACTCTTGAACACTGAAGAAAAGGGCCCTTTGAGCAATTACTCGGCTCATCTGCAAGTTTTCCTGTCAATCACAGGAGGGGGTGGAGGGGAAGGGGCGGAGATTGGGGGAGCGCTCTAGTGGCAGTACCCGCATAACTAGGAGGCCCGCTGAGATTAATGGATGTTTGATCGGCTGCGGCTAAAGTGACGGGGCCCCTGGTGTTTGGGGGAAGGGGCGGGGGAGGGGGGGGCAATCTGGAGCATGCAAATGTGTCGCCGGAGATTCACCCCCTTTGAGCGTGCTCTTACACGTGGAGATGAGGAACTACTTGCTAAAAAAATTGCTCGACCCGGGGGTACGACGGTTGAGGCGAGATGGCTTTGTAGAAAACTAGATCTATGCAGTCTTGCAGAGGAACATCCCTTTCAAAGAAAGAAAATGAAAAGGTACTATAGTTTAGTCGCGTTGATGGATGAGCTTTTTTTTTAAGTTTTTAGTTTGCGTGGAATATCTTTACTTTGCAAGTGCTTTGCTTTGCTTTGCTGCCTGCGCATTGTAGGTGATTTTTGTCAAGTTTCTATTGTTACTTGTCAATTGTTATTATTTAAACCGTAAAAACACTTATTTTAAAAGCTTTATTTCTATGGTTTTCTGGCTAACTTTTTCAACTGTTCTTTCCAAAGGTTACTACATCATCATAACCTTAATGTCCATGAAATAATATGAACGTTTAGCCCCACCGTTTGGTCAGAATCGGCCCAAATGGCACGAAAAAAATCGCACTAAAAATCGAAAAAAAATCGTAAAAGTATGATATTCATGAGAAATATTTCTTCGATTGTACCCAAAAACAATACAGGTCTAAGTTCAGAGATTTCGAAGGTCCCCTCCAATTTTCATCAAGATAGAATATGCCGTTTGCCCGGTAAAGAGCGAACAAACAGACAAAAAACAAACAACAAACAAGCAAAAAAAAAACACCCAAGCTATTTTTTTTTTTTTTTTCCAGTGAAATTGAAGTCTTCGCTTCGCTCATCCAACTATGAATGATACGAATTTCCAGGTCGATTAGCCGGTTCTCACTCGAACACAGAAGTTAAGCAACCTCGGACGTGGTCAGGGGTAGAGTGGGTGGGCCGCTTCCCCTGAAACCACGTATATACCGCTGGTTAGAGTAGACGGGGGGGTTCTATAGCTAGTTTAAAAGGCTTCGTTCTCCTCGACGTCTGCTCGGCAGTCCGGGTTAGTGGAGGAAACCTATAGGACTGTTAAGGTTACACCGTCCTGTCGGATGGGACGTAAAGCCCTTGGGCCCCTTTGGGACCTTTCGTAAGGAGTAGGCTACATGCCGGTACCGGGTTTCCCCTCCTCCCTTCTTCATCATCATGCATCGTCGTTAATCATCAGTTTGATATACTGGTCATTTTAAACGGCCCTAATACGCTGTATGTGGCCAATTCATAAATGGAAATGGAAAATTATTAAGTAGAGTAGCGGGTATATAGAAATAATTGGCAATAACTTTAACTGGAAAGAGTAAATTAATAAAAATAAAAATAATGCCTATCGACCAGTTCGGCTAATCTCTTCTTAGCGCCCGTCTACTACAGATCTTGTGAAAACGTTTTGGGGCCAACTATTGTCCATGATTATGTAGCCTTGCTTCTCCAAATAAATCGGTCCAGTATTTGCATTCATTGCCGATCCTGCTGCAGTTATTTAAATGTTTTCGTGGTCGTAGGAAACCTTCCCAAAGTGCAATACACCCATCTTCACGTGTTAAAAATGGTATGTTTTTTAAATTTGGAACATGGCGGCGACGGGAGTGTCCGAGAGCTCAATCCCTTGCATTTTCCCATTAAGAGGGAATGGGACACATTTTTGGGTGTTAGCAAATAGCTTTTTCGCTCGGCCAAGATGCATCAGAAGTATATGGAACTTTGCAAAGTTGTCAATAAAGCATACGTGGACAGCCCTTTGGTTATAGATTTTCAAAATTTTGTCTTAATCAGCCAGAAAAATCACAAATATAGTCAATTTTGAGTTTTTAAACAAAATCAAAATTCGTGGAAACTACTTTATTTTTATAAATTATTTAAAACAAAATTTGGAAATGTGTTTTCCACAGAGCCCTATATTTTCACATTCGCGACATATGTTCAAAATATCAAAGACCTGTGGTGTCAGTCGGCCGAGCGAACTTCGGAAAAACTTTTAGTATCAAGATTGCCGGTGGTGGGGTTTGAAGCCGGAGTCTCCCGAATCAGAGTTTCGGGCTTTTTGCTTGAGCTAATGCACTGTCTGTGATCTGTAGTTTTGTTTGCCCAACATGGAGCAAACTTTGTCCACGTCTTGAAAGCTCTGAGTTAATATCTCTATGTTCTAGTGATTCTTGTCCAAGGACTAACGAACAATGATACAGGACAGAACACGATAAGCCTCGCTGCCTAGTTAATCCCCGATCTGTAAGCCAGTTCATTGTGGGGGAGGTAATTGGATCATGGGGGGGGGGGGGTGGGGGGGGGGGCGAGGGGGGGGCAATTAGGGGTGGAAGTCATCTCTACGTGAAGGATACGAGGCTCGGCGACTTGGGGCACTAGAGGGTAAATACATCATCTGGGAGAAGCAGACAGACCAACTGCTCAGTTCGTCTTAGGCCTTGAGGAAGAGATTGAACATCGGTGTATTATATCCGTGTGTACGGCTGTCATCCGACGAGTATATGAAACTTTACATAGTTGTCAATAAAGCATACACGGACAGCCTTAGAAGATTTTCAATATTTTATGTTTATCAGCCAGAATCAATCCACGAATGTGGTAAATTTTAGACTTTTTAAGAAAATCCAAAACCAACTTTACCCAAAATTGTAAATATCTGTGGTGTCGGTAGGTCGATCGAAAAGGAATATGCTTAAGGCTATTGTACCGCCTCTGGCCGATAATTTGAAAGTCGAAGAAACATGTCTGAAAAGTTTGCTGAATGAAAGAAGGCCTTTAAAATAACAGAAAAAAAATTGTGAATTTTTTTGGGCGGGACATAACCTCACTTTTGGAAATTTTATTTAGATTTTTGGACAAAAGTGTGATATACAAGACTAGTTCAAAATTAAATTTTGAGAATCGGTTTTCTGGACATAGTTTCTAACACCTTTAGATTTCTAACATTTGGTGTACGAATTTTTTTGTCAAACAGTACAAATACGAGTTTTGTACCGTTTGACAAAAAAATTCGTACACCAAATGCTATTTTCAGTAAACTATTTTAGCTATAGTCAAGTTGTAGCTAAAGGTGTTTAGAAACTATGTCCAGAAAACCGATTCTCAAAATTTAATTTTGAACTAGTCTTGTATAATCACACTTTTGTCCAAAAATCTAAATAAAATTTCCAAAAGTGAGGTTATGTCCCGCCCAAAAAAAATTCAAAATTTTTTTCTGTTATTTTAAAGGCCTTCTTTCATTCAGCAAACTTTTCAGACATGTTTCTTCGACTTTCAAATTATCGGCCAGAGGCTGTACAATAGCCTTAAATCGCATGTCCTATATTGTCAAGAAAGAACATGCACCTTTCTCAATCAGGCAACATTTGTACATTTCACATATATGTCTACAACATAAATTAAGAAATAATTATACAAATTGTCTCTTTTGACGCATTTAAGGTCAGTTACTAATAAAAGTAGAGAAGATAGTAAAAATTTATATCCTTTTTGAACAGCCTCTTAGTTTCAAATAATTAGGGAGAAAATAAGAGATATAAAAGTGGTCTTTGTGTGGCTCGTTTGTCTTGTGCTTAACGTATCTGCTTCCAATGCAGAAGGTCCAGGATTCGATTCCCGCTTTAGGCAGAAGTTTTTAAACTTCTGATTTGGACTCAAGTCCATCAGTTCTTGGGTTAGGAATTTGTAAACGGTGACTTTGGAGCCGTCCTAGCAAGGAGACACAAAATAAATTCAAAGTTGTTCTGAATCGGCCTTGTTGATTTTTGCGTTGATCCGCGGGTGTTCGCACTGTCCATACCACTGATAATATATTTCCTATTAAAAAATATCGATCTTTGGTTGGTTATCGTCGATTGCGTCGGGGCCTACAGGGTTGGCTTTGTCGCTTTGGTTCAATGACCCCCACTGAAAATCAGTTAGGTGACTGCATGAGTGGGTAGACTCTAAATACGAATTTATTAATTTTATTTATTTAACAGGAAAACTCCTGCATTTCGCATGAAGGCCTTGTTTGCCCGAGCGCATCAAACATAAAAAACTAAAAAAACTAAAATCACAAACTC
>JAMZAV010008048.1:0-29771 GCA_024449915.1 Sweltsa coloradensis | reverse complement strand
TTTCGCAAAACTAAATAAGTCAAGAATTTTCAAAAAATCGAAAAAAAATCGTAAAATTTGCTATTTTCGAGAAATATTTTTCGATTGCGCTCAAAAACGTGGCAGTTCTTAGGTAAGAGATTTCGAAGGTCTCCAGAAAATTATATCGCAATTTGGGAGTATCGGTTTAGCCGGAATCGTGTTAACAGACACACAAAAATACAAACAGAAAAAAAGAAAAAAAGAAAAGAAAAACATTCCGGAATTTTTTCTCCAGTGTAGTGAAATGGAATCTTCGCTTCGCTCGCTACGCTCGCTACGCTCATCCAACTAGGATACGCTTAAGTCCCGCCGCGTTGTTGGATGAGCGTAATTGGTGCATTGAGCTGCCATGTGTTACGCGGATTTTCTGTTGTTTCGTGAAAAATCAATACTTAGTCGAAGATTATTTTAAATTGTATAAAATTAATAAAAAAATACCTTTTTTTTTAATTCACCGTAAATTTAAAAAAATAAAAAAATCGTAAAATTGCAATTTTTATAAAAAATAATTATTTGATTTGCCTCAAATTTCACACGAGTATATTAATTCATTATATTAAGGTTCTGTTAAAAACTCATTACAATAAGATAAAGCATGTAGGTGTTATAAGTCAAAGAATTGTTTTAAAAAGAAAAAAACCGTAAAATTTCGATTTTCATGAGAAATAATTTTTTGATTACGCTTAAATTTCACACGAATATATTAATTCATTAAATTAAGGTTCTGTGAAAAAATCATTACAATCGTATGAAGCAAGTAGGTGTTATTCATCGAAGATATTTTTTTAAAAAACGAAAAAAATCGTAAAATTTGGTTTTTTATGAGAAAAAATTTCCCGATTGCGCTCAAAACGTGGCATTTTCTAAGTTCAGAGATTTCGAAGGCCTCCATAAAATTTCATCGCATTTGGAGTAATCGGTTTAGCCGGAATCGTGTTAACAGACACACATAAATACAAAAAAAAAGAAAAAAAGAAAGAAAAAAAAAACATTCCGGATTTTTTTTTCTTCAGTGTAGTGAATGGAATCTTTTCTGCGCTCGCTACGCTCGCTACGCTCATCCAAGAATCAAAGTCCTGGTTCCCAACACACTGAAATTGGTTTTACTAGGAAAACGCTTAAGTCCCGCCGCGTTGTTGGATGAGCGTAATTGGTGCTTTTGAGCTGCCATGTGTTATGCGGATTTTCTGTTTTTCTGTGAAAAATTATTACCAAGTTCATTTTTTTTTAAATTAAAATAAATTAAATAAAAAATAAAATTAAATTTTAAATTTTTTTAATTAATCGTAATTTCAAAAAAGAAAAAAACGAAAAATTTGGAATTTTAGAAATAATTTTTCGATTGCGCTCGAATTTCACACGAATATATCAATTAATAAAATTAGGGTTCTGTGAAAAAACTTATTACAATAGAATCAAGCATGTAGGTGTAATAAGTAAAACAATAATGTCTTAAAAAAAGAAAAAAACACAAATTTCTATTTTCATAAAACTAATTTTTCGATTGCACTTAAATTTCACACGAATATCTTAATTCATTAAATTAAGTTTCTGTGAAAAAATCATTACAACCGGATAAAGCATGTAGTTGTTATAAGTAAAAAAAATTTCAAAAAACCGTAAAAAAACGTAAAATTGCGATTTTCATGAGGAATAATTTTTCGATTGCGCTCAAAAATGTGGAATTTCTAAGTTTAGAGATTTCAAAGGCCTCTATAAAATTTCATTGCAATTTTTAGTATCGGTTTAGCCGGAATCGTGTTAACAGACAGACAAAAATACAGAAAGAAAGAAAAAAAACATTCGGATTTTTTTGTCCAGGTAGTGAAATGGAATCTTCGCTTCGCTCGCTACGCTCATCCAATAATTTATCATGTCATTTATTAGACCCTAATGTTGAATATAAATAAGCCTAGTGTAGAATAAATTAAGACTGTATGAATGTAAAGATTTTTTTTTATTGAAAATTTGTAATTTCTCGTCGGAAACCCCCAGTGACAACTCACGATCCTCCCTTTAGGTTTTAGTTTTGGAATGTTCCCGGGTACTCAACTAAGTTGAAGATGTTTTTAAAATTAAATTAAATAATATAAAAAATTAGCTTTTTTTTTTTTTTAATTTATCGTAATTTTAAAAAAGAAAAAAATCGTAAAATATGGATTTTCATAAGAAATATTTATTTGATGTGCTCAAATTTTACACGAATATATAAATTCATAAAATTAAGGTTCTGTGAAAAAATCATTACAATCGGATAAAGCATGTAGGTGTTATAAGTCAAAGAATTGTTTAAAAAAGAAAAAACCCGTAAAATTTCGATTTTCATGAGAAATAAATTTCGATTGCGCTCAATTTCACAATAATATTTTAATTCATTAAATTAGGGTTCTGTGAAAAATTAATTAAAATCGGATTAAGCATGTAGGTGTTATAAGTCGAAGAAATTTCTTAAAATCGAAAAAAATCGTAAATTTGCGATTTTCATGAGGAATATTTTTTTGATTGCGCTCAAAAACGTGTTAGTTCTTCGTTTAGAGATTTCAAAGGTCCCATAAAATTTTATCGCAATTGGAGTATCGGTTTAGCCGGAATCCTGCTAACAGACACACAAAAATACAAAAAAAAGAAAAAAAAGAAAAAAAACATTCCGGATTTTTTTCCCCAGTGTAGTCAAAAGGAATCTTCGCTTCGCTCGCTTTGCTCATCCAATTATTATTAATCAATGATCATTGTTTCTATCACTAGGAAAACGCGTAAGTCCCGCCGCGCTGTTGGATGAGCGTAATTGGTGCATTGAGTTGCCATGTGTTACGCGGATTTTCTGTTGTTCTGCGAAAAAATCATTACTTAGCGAAGATTTTTTTTTAATTTAATTAAATTAAATAATAAATTAACTTAATTTTTTAATTCATAGTAATTTTTTTAAAAACTAAAAAAATCGTAAAATTGAAAAAAAAAAAAAAAAAAAAAAATTTAGAAAAGGGCGCTTCAACCGGTTAGGTCCTTTTGCGCCGCCTGTGAATAAAATTTAATGAGAATTTTTGATGATTAATTTTTTTTTTCAAAGTGTATAAATAACACGACGACGTGAAAAACTGGGGCGCTCAACCGTTAGGTCATTTTGCCCCGCCTGTGAATAAAAGGGAATGAGAAATGATGCAGGTATTTTTTGATGATTAAATTTTTTTTTTCTAAGTGTAAAATAAAAAAATAAATTGATGATGAAGAAAGTAATAGCAAAATAAAAGTTATGAGTAAATGAAATAAAGAAAAGAACAAATGTGTAAGATGTAATTAAATTTTTTTAAATAGATTACAATGGATGAAAAATTTAGAAAGTTTGTCGCCGTTACATTGATAAGTTCTTATATGTTTTGGGAAGATAAAATTGCGTGCGCAATGCTATATTTGGCCTTTGCTAGCATATGATGCACGGTAAAGGTACATCCAGTGTCCCATTGGGGAATAACTTTTCTCTTTAAAGAGAATCCGTGTTTTGGCGTTTTGGGCCTAACAAATTCTAGACAATACCACCTTTCCTACGGAGATCAGACGTAGGGGCCAATTTTTTTAGTCAATGTGGGCATACCTATGCAATTTTTTTATTTGCAAACCCCCGATGCTTGTCCAAACCAAAAATCTTTGCTTTACCCCTCTTGACATTGGAAAGGGAAAATGTTTAAAAATCAACGTCGCGCGTGGGAAGCTTCCTTAGCACCCGATCACGTTTCATTTCCCCTATCCCCACGTGTCCAGTATCCCAAAAAAACTTATTATATACCCCCTTAGGGGTTTTTTCTAAAAGAATTGGATGTCTTGTCCCAAAATGATGATAGAATACTGATTTTTTTAAGCTTGAATTGAACTTAAGCTATCTGAACACAAAAGGTATTCTCCAACGACGCGTAGAATGTATTTAAGAGCTTCAGGGATGGCAAAAATAATCTGCAGTAAAAAACTGAACACACGCGCTTAGCCTAAAAACGTTCAGTTAAAGGGTGGAGCAATAAAGGCTTTTCCAGCCTTGTTGTAATTTTGGAGCCACTGGTAAATACCAAAGTAAACCTTTGATTTTCATGGCAAATTTTTAAAGTTTTTTTTAAATACACTTCGCAGTAGAGTTTTTATCAAACGACAAAGGTAAAATAAAATAATCGGCCTGGTGTAAACCAGGGGGGTTATTGCAAATAAAAAAATTAAAAACTTTTGGCGAAATTTATAAGTTTTAACAAAAGTTTCCCTTTTAACCCCTTTGGGAAGGATGCCTTTTGGGTTGTTATCAAAGTGTCTGACATATGTCTGTTAAAAACATTCCGATTTGCTGGATGGGTTAGGCTAGCTTTTTTTTTCATTAATACGTACCCATAAAGAGGTTTCTCCGTTCTGCAAAGGAGGAAACCCCAAACTGGGCATACAACGCTCCCCGGGGCTTGTTCAAAAATGCACCAAGAGCATACAAAGACCCAATGGTGGACAGTGTCTAAAAGTTTAAGGGTTTTGTGTTTTGCTGAAGAGTATACAAAAACATCCATACCCCACTTGGGAGCAAACTAGAGACCGAATTCTAAACAGCAAGCCCCTATCTGCCCCACGATGTATTACTGAGAACTTAAAAGGTTTTTTAAACATGCTTTTTTTTGCGTAACTCACAACGTGGTTTTTTCCCAATTTAGTTTTTTTGTCAAACACCAGCCGAAAAGACGGACATTTGTTTTGAATAAAGTTTAATTGTTAAACGATAGTTTGGGCCCTTTTTGGATTCCTGAAGACGGAAAATGATGCACGAGTTTTTTCGGGAGAGAATCGTGCCCCCCCGTTTTCGACCCCTTCATTTTATATTGTTCAACCAATTTGCACTGTTTTTTGAGCTTTTTGAAAATTTCCGATTGTAGAAGATTCCCAGGCATCAAAAATAGGCACGCATTAGGCTTTTTTGGGATAAAATCCCCCACACTGTTTATTCCAATAGAAAAACAGTGATACCAAAGCCCGAGCCTTTGGTACACCTTTTTTCCAGTGAGAACGAGTCTGACAAAAAAATTGTTAACACGCATTTTTGAAATTCTATCTTTTAAAAATTTTTCTAAAAATTTTGGCATGGGGCCCTCAAAAACCCCACTCGTGAATCTGTTGAAAAATTTATATCCCCATGTTGTATCGTTGTTTTTTTAAATGTAAAAAAAACCCACCAAAAACATGTTTTTTTTGAACAAAACCCTTTCTTGAATAAACGTCCTAATCAAACCCAAGGGGTCGTTTGGGCCGAGTTGACAAAATCCACATTGGACTTTCGCCAAAAAACTGCGTTTCTCCAGCTCCACATTAGTCTTTTTGTTGATCATCTTTAAAAATTTTTGCAAAAGCAACTTGTCAGAGAAATGGGCGATATAAGTCGGCATCGATTTATCTTTTGGGGGTTTTTGAGAAGTGGAATTAAATGGCCTACGCCAACTATCGGGAAAATTCGACAACCACAAAATATAAAAAAAAAAAATAAAAACTTCCAAGAGGGATCTCGGGGTGCAAAAACTTTCGTTGTGCTTTTGTCTTCTCCCACAGATGGCACGTAATGACAAAACCCATACGGATTTTCCCAAAAGAACCTCTGGTATGGCTCTGTTTTCAGATAGAATTAATTTTTCGAGCTTTTAAACTGCTGTGTGCTAGAAATTCTGCTATATCGTCATTATGCTTACCGATGAAAAAGTGTCCCCAGTCTGAAGCCACATTGCTGGAGTAGTAACAAATTGCCCGCCACCCTTTGATAGGGGGTATGTGTTTCCCTGACCCCACTAATTGATTTAACCCTTTTTTCCACACCTCGTGGAAGAGGTGCTGAAATTTATAGAAATACAACCTTGCCATGACTCCCTCTTACTATGTTTGAAAATTCGTCTCGTTTTCGCCCCCTCGTGCTTAAATTTTGTTTAATTTTCAAATGTGGAAAAGATTTAATTTTTTTTAAAGCTGCTTTCTTTTCCTTGTGGCCAATGCACATTCTTTGTTTTCCCCCAGGGGACGACAAGACACGTTTTTTCACCCCGCGGGTATACTGGGTTGCTGCATCAAACAACATTTTTCTCACATTATTGACAAACAGTTGGGGTCACGAGAAATGTAAAAATCCCCTTAGCAAAAAGACTTCATAAATTTTTGAATCACTTTCCAAGCCCCATCCCTGACCCGGATTGTGTGGCCATTGTGTTTTTTAATTCCCTGATTGGAAAAAGTCATTCCAGTAAATCATCAAACACATTTAGTGAGATCAAACGATGCAATGGGTACACATGACTAAATCTAGGGTGAAAAAATGCCAGAAGTGACGTGAAATGAGTCATCTTGGGCCCGGGGTTCAACAATGAAACATCATTTTGTTGTAGAAAAACTCTACAACACAACCCCCCTTGTCAAAAAACCCCGATCCCCAGTAGTAGGGCGTTTAAATCACCACCCCAAATTACGGGGCCAGTAATTTTATCCCGACCAAAGCCCCCCTATCGCGTTCTCCCAATGATTTAAAGGGGGTGGAAAGTAAATTTCGCTAATGTGGTTAATTTGGAATGTAAGCTGTAACGGCGAGGGCCCAAGGGGGAGTTGTCCAATGGAAAATTTTAGTGGGATACACAGAGTATGCACCCGAAAAGGCACACCCCCTGTGCACGTTCCCCCCTATATAAACCTTACGGTAGATTGTTAACCCCTTTAAACCCAGGGTTATCAGTTGGTTTGAAAAAAAATTTTTTAATAAAAAGATCAAGGGGGGTGTTTTTTTGTAAGGTACTGTAGCTCTTCTAGATTTTCATAGAAACCTCTCAATTCCACGATATTTGTGTGCCCCTTTAAAATTTTTTAGATGTTTTATGTATCTTTAAAAACAGCTGTTTTTTTTAAAAATTTACCTAGGGGTTTTTTTTAAAAATCAAAAAGGGTTTTCATCCCTTAACCGATCCTCCAACGTATCATAAGGACGACGGGATGGGCTTTTTTTTTGGTTGGAATCTTTAAATCCCTTTTCATTTGGAAACCCCCTAAACCCCTAAAGGTTTTTGTGTTTTTGACTTTTTTTTTGTTTAGGTAAATTTACTTCAACTTGAACATCAAAATTGCTGTGAGTTTGCTGTTTATTTTAAATTACCTAATTTTCCCCTCGGAATTTGGGAAAACGTGTCGGGAAATTTAACTTTGTAAGAGTTTTTCCCGCTCCTGTTGTTGCTTTCTTGTTCTTTTAAAAATCTTGTAGTGATTTTTGTACACAAAATGCTTTCAAAAGTTCCTTTAGCTTTTTCGTTCTCCTGACAAAAGGGAGTCTTCAACATGGCTGGTAGCCGCATCACTTGGGGGTTTTTGGTTTGGGTTTTGAGAGTTCTGTGTTTTTTTCCCCGTTGTTGCTTATGCCTCTACTATTTGATGTTTTCGGGGTTTCGCAAAGATACTGGAAGATTAGATGGGGTGGTAATTTTTTTACCTTTTCCTTGCCTCATGAACTTAATTTTTTCAACCCCCATTACTACAAAAACTTCTTCTCTTCTCCCTCTAGGCAATCACGGGGAAAAAGAAGCATGTGGACCCCTACAAATTTACACCTCGTTTTTTTATGTTCCACGGGGATTCACCAGAGATTTGAAACCCCCAATTCCCGCAAAGGGGTCAGACTTACGACATTCTTGGTGTTCCCCCCTCTTTTTACAGGTGAAACATCTCATGGGGGTTTGGGATATAGTTCTGACATCTAAAATTGGTATCCCCCTAACCCTTTTCAGGGAACCTTATGTTAAGGTGGGGATTGTTGTGCCGTTGGAATTCTTCCCATAAAAGGGCATTATTTTATACAAATCTGACACCTTGTTTGGGGGAGTAATTTCAATTTTCATAAAAAATAGTTTTCGATTGCGCTCAAAATTTAAAAACGAGTATATTAAATTCCCTAAAATTAAAGGGTTTTGTGATAAAACATTACATTTGGATAAAAACATTAGGTGTTTTAAAATCAAAGAATTTTTTTAAAAAAAGAAAAAAACCCCTAAAATTTTGATTTTCAGAGAAATAATTTTTTGATTAAACTCAAAAATTTTCACGAATTCTTAATTCTTAAAAATTTAAAGGGTTTTGTGAAAAAAACATTACAATCGGGTAAAGATGTGGGGTTATAAGTCAAGATTTTTTTTTTTAAACGAAAAAAAATCGTAAATTGCGATTTTTTTAACAAAAAAAATTTTCCCCATTCGCTTTTTAAAAAATGGGATTATAAATTCAAAGATTTTGAAAGGCCCTCCTAAAAGTTTTATCGCAATTTGGGTATCGGTTTAGCCTGAACGTGTTAACAGACACACAAAATAAAAAAAAAAGGATTTTTTTTCTCCGTGTATGAAAAGGAATCTTGGCTTCACTCGCTACGCTATCCAATTAGGAATATCATAACGAGCATCCCTTTTTAAAAATCCCCTTGTCAGAAGCAAACAGAGGCTACACATTACTTTATACGCTTTTTAACCTATGCATGGTGAGAGTTTTTAAAAACAGAAATTTTGGGGTGATATCCCTAAATAGTAAAATAATAATAAATTGATATTTAAGTAGGGGTTAAAATTAAAAAAATTTGCTCAACATAAGTTTTAAACAAAAAGATGTCAAAAACGATTATAAAACTAAAACAATTAAACACAAAGAAAACCCCAATACAAACATTCCCAAAAACTACCTAGGGCCTTTAACTTTCTTACATAAAATAAAAACAAAATATTTAACTTTTTATTAAAAAATTTCCCTTTTGGATCAGTCCCCCGGCCCCCATTTTTCTTAGAGAAAAGGGCGTACGTACACTGAAATACCTTTAAAACCCCACCCCCTTTGCCACCCCCCCAAATGAATCCCGGGCGTAAATTGTTTTTTCTGTCTTCACTGTCCTCGTTTTATTGAACAAATTTTCTGACAATGAGTTTTAAAACATGATATAGTCTTGTTTAGCTAAGAGGGGCCCAAACATGAGACAGGGAAATAAATAAATGAGCCCGAATTTCCAAATAATCGGTAGGGGGTGGGAGGGTTCCCCCCACTTCTTTTCTCCCCCGGGTTTTCAAAGCCGGCTAGCCCTGCCCGACGCTCCCCACTCATTTTTTCGTCCCTGCTCATCTACTTTTACTTTCTTCTCTCCACTGCTTCTTCCTCAGGGACCTCCACCAGTTTTTTATATTTTTTCGTTCTTCCAACGGTAAAAAATTAAATAAAAATTATTTCTAAAATTAAAGAAGTGAATAAAAAGCACAGATTTTAAAGATTTTCTGTCTGTTCTTTACCTCTGGGCTGAGTCCTGCTTCCAATGTCTACTGTCATAGAAGTATAATGGCTGCCTGTGACATTTAGGTTCTCTGTACGGAGGTTACTGAAGGAACCTTACACACTTTGAGCACAAACTAAGCTTGCTTAATGCTGTTAGATTATGCCACAAGTAGCACTAGCCAAGCAATTGATTAGATTTAAGGGTGCGTGAATTGTTGGTCAGCTGGAGCAAACATGAGCAGCAGGTTAATTAAAGGGGTATTACACGTGGACTGCAGTCAGCTGACTAGTGTTTATTACAATCATAACGAATGTGCGCATGAGCAGCACCATGAAAACCCAACCCGCCGTTGCAGTCAGCAGTTTAGAACATTCTCTATCCAGGCAGTTGTTGTCAACTACAGCCAAAGATTGCAATTGGCTCTATACAGTGACTGACTGCAGTCCCTGTATAATACCCCTTTTTCATATTCAATAATTTATTTAATAAGTATAGACTCTCTTTTGATCTTAACACATTTTATTAATCAGTACCGTACAATGAAATACAGTCGCTTGTACAACTTGTCCATGCAGGCTTGACGAGGCCTGCATGTGCTGCTGTGAGGCACAATTTATTTTACTCAAACTGAAACATAAACATTGTTGCGTGCCACCATGCCATGAAATATCTTGCCGCTACATGCTGTGTCATGCCATTGCTATGCCGCGGATATATCATGCTGTGCAATGCCGGACCATGCTGTGTAAAGCCGTGCAACGCCGTGTCCTGCCGTGCGTATGCCAAGCTGTGCAATGCCGGGCCGGGATCTGCCATGTTGTGTAGTATCGAGCCCATGCCGTGGATATGCCAAGCTGTGCTATGCCGGGCCGGGATCTGCCATGTTGTGTAATGCCGGGCCACATCACACAAAAACAAGCATGACAAGAAGCTACTCTACACGACCCTACACGTCACACAGCACACAACACACGGCACAAGACACACAGCATACATAACACTAAACAAGTACCTGTCACAAGAAACTACTCTAGACGACCCTACACGACCCTGCTAACTAGGCTAACTACCCACGGACACACATACGGTACGGACAAACGACACGACACCAAACAAGAGACTGTCGGATCGACACAGCATCACATCAAGACAAGAAAACACACGACACAAGACACGACACCAAACAAGAGGCTGTCGGATCGGCATGACACAACAAGACAAGACACAACAAGACACACCGAAACACAACAATACACAGCACTTCACGACACGACACAACATGACACACCGAGACACAACAAGACACAACACAACACTTCACGACACGATATACATGACACAGTAGACACACAACAATGAAACTTAGTGATTCAGTTTGAGTTCCCCCGGCAATTGTTTTGCACCCTTCGTTTGACAGCAGTTAACTGAAACAGAAGAAAATGGGGACATGTTACCTGAAGCATAAATCTGAAAGTTAAGAGTAGGTACTGGTTTATTGGGTTTAACCGTTAGGTCACGATGAACCATTCTAAACTAGGGAATGTGGGAGCGAAAATCCCGTGCTGGTCGGAACCAGCTACGGGTAGAGGGATGGAAGGGCTGGTTTTCGTTTATTTGGATTAAGGGCGCGTCAACCGTTAGGTTATAATGAACCATTGGTTTACTCTAGCCTAGGGGAAGTCGGAAGAAAAGGGGGCTCTCACGTCGTGGTCGTCATCTCCTTTGTTATTGTTCATGTAGTCATTGTCGTCGTCGTCGGGGAGGTCGTCAAGGGAATTGGGTGAGAGGTCCCCGACGACGAATGCCAGAGCTCACCTCTAGTTTTGGGGAGTATTATACATTCCTACATAGGCCTACTAGCTGATGTTTGCGAGATGGACTTTATCTATTTTCTCGCCTTTTACTATTATCAGAGCCATGCTCTGGGCCAAATTCTACCCCGCGGGCCCAGACGGCGGTGACAACAATTTCAAACAATACAAAAAATACGTTATGTAATCAAACAAAAATTATTGGTCATGGATTCATTAACTTTAAGGGCGCGTCAACCGTTGAGTCATAATGCACCACTCTAGCCTTAGGGGATATGGGGAGGGGGAGCCCATGCGTGTCAGAACCAGCCACGGGTAGGTAGGGGGAGGAAAGGGGGGTTCTCACATCGCGGTCGTCATAGTCTTTGTCTTCGTTCGTTGTATCATTGTCATCGTCGCCGGGGAGGTCGTCATGGGAAAGGGGAGGTGTCATAGTCGACGATTGCCAGAGTTTGCCTCTAGATTCGAGGAGTATTATACTCCCCTCTTTCTATCTGATGTTTGCGAGGTCTCTTGAATCGCCTTGTTTTGTACGATTAGCAGAGCCATGCTCTGGGCCAATTCTACCCCGGGATTTGGGGCTAGCTCCGCCCACAGGTGGGATGAGCTCTATAAACTCGGCACCTCCTGGCCAGAGGTCGCATTCAGTATCGTGAAGTAAAATACCCCCTACTTCCTAGCTGATGTTTGCTAGACGTTCTTTGCCTTTGTCCTCGCATATTAAATCCTAGCCCTGGCCTAGACTTTTTTTTGTTGGTTTATTTGGATTAAGGACGCGTCAACCGTTAGGTCATAATGCACCACTCTAGCCTAAGGGGGGTGGGGAGGAGGGGCCCATGCTGGTCAGAACCAGCCACGGGTAAGGGAAGGAAGGGGGTTTCTCACGTCGCGGTCGTCATCGTCTTTGTCATCGTTCGTTGTGTCATTGTCATCGTCGCCGGGGGGTCGTCAAGGGAAGGGGGCAAGGTCCCCGACGACGATTGCCAGAGCTCGCCTCTAGTTTCGGGAGTAAGATACTCCGCTCTTACTAGCTGATATTTGCGAGGTGGACTTTTTCTCTTGAATCGTCTTTTAGGCTACGATTAGCAGAGCCATGCTCTGAGCCAATTCTACCCGGGCCAGACGGGGAAACATGATGGGACACATGATATTATTGCATTGCTCTGGTGAACCCTACCTTTCGGTGCCTGTGCCGGGGGCCTGGTGCCTCACAGCGAAGATGTTGGAATTCTCGTCCAGTTTGTATCGTCTGGGATATCCTGTGCCCTTGACTTGCCAGACGTAGGTTTCGCCCAGTTAGTTCGGGATATCCTGTGCCCTTGAGCTGCCAGACCTTGGATCTGCCCAGTTCGTATCGTCTTCCTAGATAATATCTTGTATCTCAATACGCCAATTTGTGATCGATATCGAACGCACGAAGCTTCTTAGTGCGTTGTATGAAGCACGATCTTTTCTCGTGCCAAAACTTCGAACCTATTTAAAAAAAGAATTTAAGATGTTAGTATTACTTTATTAGCCTAGGATGGGACAGGATCACTGCGGTGGGTGGGCCACAAATGCCTGCTTTCATGTCTCATTCTGTTATTTGTTTGTATTTTGTGTATAAATAATTACAGTAAACAGATACAAATACATACATAAGTAGATGACTTGATATCCTGAAAAAGTGTAGTCCTAAAAAATTAATTAATTCATGCTATGTTTGATGGATGATGTAGACTACTTTGTGAACATCTCATGCATATTGTAATTATTTTAATCTTTCACTATGGTGTTAATGCTTAAAACTCAGGGGAAAACAATCAATCCAATACCTCTCTCATCAGATCAGTGGAAAACTATGTACCCTACATCTATCTAGCTAAAACAAAGGGGTCGTTTTCTTAAAACTAGTATGGTTACAATCAGGTAGGTCTTCTTTTATGTGCAAGAAATTAAATGTGATTATTTTCTTTGCTCTCTTTCAGTAGCTTAGCTACTACGATATTAATTCAATTTTAAAAGAATTTTCATTACTGGTACCCACTGAAAATCAGTTATATAACTGAGTGGGTAGACTCTAAATACAGTACTTAGTAGATTAGTAGTAGTACTTAGTAGATTAGTAGTAGATTATTAAACTTATTTACTGTACACATAATTTGTATCAAGCACCTGAACCAAGACTCTAAAAGCCTCATGTATATACTTGAATACTTGATACTTGAACTAGCTCTATATTAGCCAAATTTGTAAAATGTGTAAATATTGATATCATAAGGGCCTATACTACCCTGATTTTCCATATACCCTGAGTGCAGATAATACTATCTAAAGGGTCTAGAAACTGTACCGGTATGTAACTCTTTGTATGCCTACAATTTTAAATGGAAATAAAGCAAGCAAGCATTAAATTTATTTATTTATTTATTTATTAAAGTCTTGTTGATATTTTGAGTAACATTGAAATAACATTCTAACAAAAATCGCACTTTAAAGTAGGGGCTATCGTTTTTACCAGTTTTACAATTTCGTTGCTAAGGAAATTAATTCAATGTCAGCTCTTAACACTGTTTGACAGTTTACATTAACTTTAAACCCTTGTATTGTTGGTTAGAATATCCATAGAGATTACCGTGATTTGGTCTCTTTAAAAAACGTTGTATGTCAACAAAAGCAAAACACAACGAAATGATTTAGTTTATTTGGATTTAGGGCTGCGTAAATTGTTGGGTTACAATGCGTCACGGGAGCCTGAGGATATGGGGAACGTTTTTTTCAAAAAACCACCCTACTTGTGGGGGGGAAAGGGGGGTTTTTCTCACATCGCGGTCATTTTTTTTTGGTCATAACCCCCCAAATTTAATATTTAAAATTAAAATTTTCCTGAGGAGAAACAGACGACGACGTGAAAAAACTAGGGGGGCTTAAAACCGGTTAGGTCATATTGCGCCCCCTGTAAATGAAAGGAAATGAAAGAGGGGAACGGGAAATGTTTGATGTTTTAATTGTTTTTTTCTAAGGGTATAAAAAACCAAAAAAATTTTTGATGATGAAGAAGAAATGCAAAAAAAAAAAGTTAGTATGTAAATGAAAAAAAAGAAAAAAAAAGAAATGGGTTAAGATGTAAAATTTAAATTTTTTTTAAAATAAAATTACAATGGATGGAAATTTTTGAAATTTTTGTCGCCGTTACATATGAAGAAGTTCTTAAAATATGTTTGGGGAGAAAACCCAAAAAATTTGCGTGCGCAAGCCTCTTTTGGAAACATTCTCCCTAGATATAAATGCAGGGTTTAAAGGTCCCTAAATTTGTGTCACATATGGGAAAGATATCCGTCGTTGGGGCGGGATGGGCCCCTATACAATTTTTAGAAAATACCCCCTTCTCTACGTGGGGATTTCGAGACGTAGGGGGAAAACGAATTTTTTTATTAATGTGGGCACACCCCTTAGAAAATTTGTTTTTTTGAAACCCAACCCAAAGATGCTTGCCCGAAAATCAAAAATCTTTGTTTGATCCACTTTTTGGACATCTGGAAGGGGAAACGAGTTTTGAAATAAAACGTCCGACGCTGGGAAGCTTCCTTAGCAGCCCATCAGCGTGTTTTTTTTTCCTCTATGCCCCGTGCCCCAGGTACCAGAAAACTCTATTATATACCCTTGAGGTTATTTTTTTTCTAAATGGGAATTTTTGGATGTCTTTTTCCCAAAATGATGACTAAATACAGGGATTTTTTTAAAAGTTTTAAAAGTAAAATTAAAAGCTTTTCTGAACAAAAAAGGGTTTTTTCCCCCCACAACGACAGCTTTAGAAGTTTTTTAAGAGCTTCACGGATGGCGAAAATTTGGGCAGTAAAAATAAACCCACCGTCGTTTATCTGAAACGTTCATTTTTTAAGGGTTTGGAGCAAAAAGGCACCCCCCAAAACCTTGTTTGCCCAATTTTTGGACCATCGGGAATACCAAAAAGGAAACCCTTTGATTTTTTTAGGGAAAATCTTTTTTAAAGGGTTAAATTTTTTGAATACACTATCGAAGTAGATTTTTTATAAAAACGACAAAGGCCCCAAAAATAATAATCGGCTCTGGTTTTAAACCCCGGGGGGGTTTTTGGGTTTAAAATTAAAAATTTTAAAAAATTTTTTGGGCAGATGAAATTTTTATAAGTTTAAAAAAGTTTAAATTTTAAACCCCGGGGAAAGGGTTTTGGGCCTTGGTTTTTTATCAAAGGGGCCCCCGGGACATATGTGTGTTAAAAACTTTCCCGTTTTTGTTTGGATGGTTTTTAGGCTGTTTTAAATTTTTTCTTTACATATGTACCCATCAAAAAGGTTTTTTTTCCTTTGAAAAGGAGGACACACCTGCCCTGGGGCATAAAAACCTGCCCTACCGGACTTGTTCGAAATGCACCAAGAGCAATACGAAGACCCAATGGTGGACAGTGTCTAGAAGTTTAAGGGTTGTGTTACTTGCTGAAGAGTATACGAAACATCCATAGTCCATCTTGGAGCAAACTAGAGATCCGTAAATTCTCAACATGCAAGTCCTATCTGCACCCCACGATGTATTACTGAGAACTTTCAATAGGTTGATTTTCAACATGCATTTTTTGCGTAACTCAACAACGTGGTCTTTCCAA
The DNA here is from genome assembly GCA_024449915.1 of Sweltsa coloradensis. Lineage (NCBI taxonomy): Eukaryota > Metazoa > Arthropoda > Insecta > Plecoptera > Chloroperlidae > Sweltsa > Sweltsa coloradensis. Next base: position 14,041 of record JAMZAV010008048.1, on the reverse strand, counting down.
TTTAGCTTTTGTCAAACACCATGCCGAGAAGACGGACATTTGTTTTAAATAGAAGTTCTACATTGTTAAACGATAGTTGTGGGTCATTTTGGATTCCTTGAAGACGGCAAAAGTGAATGCACCGAGTTTTTTTCGGGAGAGAATCGTGTCCCCCGCTTTCGAGCCATTCACTTATATTGTTCAATCCAATTTGCACGTGTCTTTGAGCTGTTGATAAATTTACCGATCTGTAGAAGATTCCCAGTCATCTACAAATAGGCACGACATTAGGCTCTTTGGGATACATCCACCACACTGTTTATTCCAATAGCAAACAGTGATACCGACAAGACCGAGCCTTGTGGTACACCTGTTTCCAGTGAGAACGAGTCTGACAAAACATTGTTAACACGCACTTTGAAAGTTCTATCTTTTAAAAAGTTTTCTAAAAATTTTGGCATGTGCCCTCGAAAACCCCACTCGTGAATCTGTTGAAGAATATTATATCTCCATGTTGTATCGTATGCTTTTTCAATGTCAAAAAGCACACCAACAACATGTTGTTTTGCAACAAACCCTTCTTGAATAAACGTCTCTAATCGAACCAAGTGGTCGATGGTGCAACGACGTTGACGAAATCCACATTGGACGTTCGCCAATAAACCGCGTGTCTCCAGCATCCACATTAGTCGTTTGTTGATCATCTTTTCGAACAATTTGCAAAAGCAACTTGTCAGAGAAATAGGGCGATATGAAGTCGGCATCGACTTATCTTTTGTGGGTTTGAGAAGTGGAATTAAGATGGCACTACGCCAACTATCGGGAAATATGTCAGACAACCACAAAATTTTAAAAAAATAAAATAATAACTTCCAATGAGGGATCAGTCGGTGCACAAACATGTCGTGTGCATTTGTCTTCTCCCACAGATGGTGCGACGTAATGAGCTTAACGCCATACGGGGAGTACAGTGGGCAAGACAAGAAGAGATAGAATTAGAAATACAAAACATCAGAGAGATGCTTGGGGTGGAGAAGTTAGGTGACAGAATGGGAAGGACACGGCTGAGATGGTTTGGGCATATGAAACGAATGACGGAAGAGAGGATGCCCAGGAGAATGTATGAGAAAAGGATTGAAGGAGGAAGAAGAAGGGGGATTTTTGGTTTGTTTGGATTAAGGGCGATTGTCATCGTCGCCGGGGGGTCGTGAAGGGAAGGGGCAAGATCCCCGACGACGATTGCCAGAGCTCGCCTCTAGTTTCGGGGAGTAAGATACTACGCTCTTACTAGCTGATGTTTGCGAGGTGGACTTTTTCTCTTGAATCGCCTTTTACGATTAGCAGAGCTTTGCTCTGGGCCAATGCTACCCCGGGCCCAGACGGGGAGAGAGCTGGGAGGATGTAGCACAGACACGATTGTGGGAGGATAGAAATAAGTGGAAGAATTTGGTTAAACCCAACCTGACCCTGTCAAAAGTAGGAAACGGCTATGGATAATGATGATGACGATTAAAATAATCTGGTTTAGGGCTAATGCACCACATAAGCTCATCCTTCAACGCAACTATCATAATGCGCCGATCTAGCCTAGGGGACATGGGAGAAAAAATTCTAAGCTGGCCAGGACCAGCCACGGGTAGGGGAGGAAAGGGTGGTTCTCACATTGCGGTCGTCATTGTCTTTTATCGTTCGTGGTGTCATTGCCGTCATTGTCGTCGAGGGGTCGTCAAGTGAAGGGGGCAAGGCCCCCGACGACGATTGACAGAGCTCGCCTCCATTGTCGGGGAGTTATATACTCTCCTTCTTATAGCTGATGTTTGCGAGGTGGACTTTTTCTCTTGAATCGCCTTTTACGATTAGCAGAGCTTTGCTCTGGGCCAATTCTACTCTGGGAGTGGGTGAATGTAAGGTGTGGAAGGATAGAAATGTGGAGAAATTTGTTTGCAAACCCCAAGCTGACCCTGCAAGAAGAGGGAAACGGCCATGGATGATGATGATGATATGATTGGAAACTCACCTATATTCCTGTCTTCGGACGCCGCCACCAGATGGCCGGGTGTTGCTCGCCTGCGCTAGGTCGACCACACCTCCACCGCCAGTTGTCCCCAGATACAGACTTGTTGACCGTCCTGCCGTAGGTCGGACTAACTTTGTAGCCTGACATGCACCCAGTAGTGGAGTGTTTCTGATTTACGTGTACATATCATTCATGGGAGTTCACCTGTTGATACAAAAACATATTTCTAATTTTGTCGCTGACAGGTGTATAATATTAACGTGGTTATACTTTGTATCTTCTAGATTTTCAATACAAGGCTACTGTGTCGGTGACCCAATGTATTGACCACCACAAGATCGGCTGAACACGTATTCGTGTTCTCAATCACTTTTGTATTGGGAAACAACAAAACCGCACCTTATAAACAATCGGTTAGGCCTATTATGAATTGTGGATAATTAATCATATCGTAGGGGCTAAATGTTTTTTTATAGGCCTATACCATCTATAAACTTACCTAGGCCTAATTGTTTTGTTTATGTTGACTTTGCTCATGCAATACATAATATTTTGAAGAACTATGAAAGACTAACGTAGGCCAACATAACGGCCTACATCTAATTTTGAAAAGCTAATTTGTAAAGCTATTATTAATAGGCTAGGCCTATAGCCACTACGTATACATGCAGTTTGGAAAAAGTTTTGACTTCAGTCAAGTCAAAACGATGTTACATGACAGTTGAATCAAAGTTAGATGTGGAGATGAGGCCTAGGCTACCAACAACATTATCACACCATCTCTAAGGGATCTAGTTGACTAGGCCTAGGCTTATCTTTCAAATTATATTGTATTTTAGGCCCACCTAGGCCCGCCTAAGCGTGACTCAATGCAATGAACAGTTTGGATTCTTACCTTTTTGAAATTTTGGTGTGCACAGTTGGTGGCAAATATATTAGATTGCGACCTTTGAACATGGTAAAGTATTTTAGTTTGGAGCTGAGATTTTGTAAGTAAAATTATTTCATTATTCATGCAGCACATTATGAAATGCATGCGCCATTAACTCGATTTGGTTCGAAGTGAAGTTTACGTCATGTTCCCATGGATATAAGGCAATCGCATGACATGGGCTGAAGTCATTATTGAATAAATATTCGTGGGTACCTACACATTATTGGATCTATTAACTTGCTATTTTAAAATATAGTTCGATAATTTTATATTTTCGTCTTTCACAATGAACAAACGTCACCGGAACGGTTTATTAGATGAGGTTATGTCTGACGTTCCGTGTCCTGCGATAACGTCTTCATTCACCTGTAAACCGTCGAATCTTCACAGCTTAGTTCACGTTTTAACACTGTTCATTCCTTATAGTTGTATAGTGTGACAGGGAAATGTCATGGAACACGATTGATTAATATCACTTTTAATACGTAGCAAAATACTAGCATTCACGTATTTTATGTCAATGTCAAAAGATGGAAAACAAAATATATAAAAAACAAATAAACAAAACTTCAATAGAGAAATACATCAATATCCATCTAGCGGTGGTACAGAGCCTTTTATGAAATATTGTCCAAGGTCTAACAGATACTTTGTACAGAGAGCTCTAACCAAAGACATTATTAAATTAAACTAGGAAGCTTCGCAAACGCTTTTTCAGGCGCGTTGTTGGATGAGCGTATTTTTTTTAAACGAAAAAAGCGTAAAATTGCGATTTTCATGAAAAATTATTTTTCGATTGCGCTCAAATTTCAAACCAATTTATTAATTCGTAAAATTAAGGTTCTGTAAAAACATCGTTACAATCGGATAAAGCATGTAGGTGTTATAAGTCGAAGAAATGTAAATAACTAGGAAAACGCTTAAGTCCCGCCGCGTTGTTGGATGAGCGTAATTGGTGCATTGAGCTGCCATGGTTTTTGCGGATTTTCTGTTGTTCTGTGGAAAAATCATTACTAAGTTGAATTTTTTAAAATTAAATTAAATTAAATAAAAAATAAACTTTAATTTATTATTTTTTTTATTAATTGTATTGTTAAAAAAATAAAAAAATCGTAAAATTGCGATTTTTAAAGAAATAATTCTCGATTGCGCTCAAATTTAACACGAATATATTAATTCATACAATAAGGGTTCTGTGAAAAAATCATTACAATAGGATAAAGCATGTAGGTGGTTATAAGTCAAGAATTGTTTTAAAAAAAAAAAAAAAATCTTAAAATTTCGATTTTCATGAGAAATATTTTTCGATTACGCTTAAAATTTTACACGAATATCTTTATTCAGAAAATTAAGGTTCTGTGAAAAAATCATTACAATCGGATAAGTTATAAGTCGAAGAAATTTTTTAAAATTCCAAAAAAAATCGTAAAATTGCGTTTTTTTATGAGAAAAAATTTTTTCGATTGCGCTCAAAAACGTGGCAGTTCTAAGTTCAGAGTTTTTAAAGGCCTCCATAAAATTTCATCACAATCGGAGTATCGGTTTAGCCGGAATCGTGTTAACAGACACACAAAAATACAAAAAAAAGAAAGAAAGAAAACCCGTTAAATTGCGATTTTCATAAAAAATTATTTTTCGATTGCGCTCAAATTTCACACGAATATATAAATTCATAAAATTAAGGTTCTGTGAAAAAATCATTACAATCGGATGAAGCATGTACGTTTTATAGTGCGGCGGTCGATTGCTAAAAAGACCAATATTTCAGCTTTGACCCATACAGGCGGTACAACCGCACGAAACTCAAATAAAATCGTCGGCTACTTCATCACCCACTAGAAAAATGACGTTGTGGTCTCGAAATACGTGTACGTCATAGATTTACGACGCCATCTTGGATGCGCGGCGTCGATCGCATTTTGCGTTATAAACCATATTGTACATTCTGCAATTTTTGCTATAGAAAAATGAAATGAAGTGCTTTGTATTCCCAAGGCATGGGCGTACACTGTGTTGCAATTTATTTTGGATTGCAACAATAACTCAAGGTGAAAAATCAACAATGGCGGGAAAATTTTACATTTTCAGATTTACACTAAAATGTTCTATTTTTTTATGGTTAAACCATCAACATTTTCTAAAGACACGAGGATAGATTTTAATTGCGGAATACATTTGTGAATACGTCCATATTTTTCCTTTTGCTCAAATAGCAATATTTTGGTCGCTTTGGTGGAAAACGTGATGAAAAGCGTAGCGTGCGGCAAACTGCGAAAATGGTCGAATCCCTATTTTTTGGATGCTTTGTTATACAGACCCTGGCCAAAAGACACGTGGAATCTTGACCTGGTCCGATTTTTCTCTTCTGATCCTGTTATTGTATCCCTTTTATAGATAAACATTATCTTGGGAAGACATTTGTCATTTCTAGCAAAATATTTTTACGACGCCATCTTGTTTTAGGCATTTGCATATTGTACACGCTTTTGATTTTCGTTCATTTTCTATTATTATGACAGTTGTAACAAACCAAACTTTTGATTTTGATTTTTCATAAAATTTACTATTTATTGACAGGCTATTAGTTTTGTCACCCTGGGACTATTATGAGATTATTTATAGGAAATTTGGTACATTTTATTAGTCCCTTCAGCTAAATAGGCTACAATATTTTGGTGCTTTGATGATGGACGAATAAATGTTTGCATATTTATAAAGAATGTTAGTGTGAAATTTTTTAGATGTAGAGCTGTCTTAGATTTGTCCCATGACACTAATGGGAGCCATTTTACAAGATGGCCGCCGAATATATTGTATAGACATTTTTGATAGAAAGTTTAAATTGGGTAAACCAATAGGCATTGTTTTCGATCATTTAAACTAGGGAACGCCAAATCCGTTGTTAAACGAGGAGTGAGCCAATGTGTTGAGTACCCGATTATATTTCTTTCTTCCCCCTACCTTAGGCCTACCTAGCCTATCATAGGCTAGAAGGCGCATTATGACCCCTTTCAGTTGACGCGCCCGTCCACGTATACCAACAAAAGACTTTAAAAACTATTATTTATAACGAATATAATCAAACTTAAATGCAAATGTTTCCCGGGAACTCACCACATGACTCGCTACTCGTCTAATACGACTTTGGCGTTTCCCTAGTCTAGTTGGCTAAGGCGCCCTGTAGCCGAGATGTGAAAGAAGTGGGTTCAATCCCCTGGTCGGAAAGATTTTTTTAATTTCTTGATGTAATTCAAAAATAATTAAACATGTTTTGGGAAAAGCATATAACGCTGTGTAGTCCATCATGTGGCAATAGGGCCTACTATGGTAAACATAGCCAGTACGAAATACGGAAAATATTGCAAGGTTTACTCAATCTACGAGCGAAATTTGGGGGTACCTTGACGTGCAATATTCGGCAGTCCTTGGTGGGGCACGGCATTTCACGGCCAGGCGAATAACAACCAAAAATATCATTTTCAAAATCTAAGACATTGTCTTTTAAAATAATTCTAAACATGGAAGTCTATTTTCAGTTATTATTTCTTGTGGGTTTTAAATCGCCATGAATCTTGGTAATTTTGTTAGCAGTTCTCAATAAACTCGTACCGGATGTCTGTTTAAAATTTCAGCGCAATCTGTTCAGCGATTCGGCTGATTTTCAACGTACACACAACACACACACACACACACACACACACACACACACACGCACGCACGCAGAAAACCAATAAGGGCCGTTTAAGTCGAATGGAAATCACTTCGTTCGCTACGCTCACTCGTTCAATAACGAATTTCTATTACGACCATCACAAATAAAACACAGTGACATCAATGGCGGCCATTTTAGAAGGTGGCCGCTAATTATATTTACGTGTCCGTTAGTGCGCCGCAGCCAAGCCACGGTGCGCTTACACACTCATGCACATTATGCAGCAAGCCGAGTTGGAGTGTTTTCGAGGTGTCATTCAGTTATTATGATTAGTGTTATGAACCCTAAAACACAAAGTCGAAGTGTAGTGATGTAGGTACCTGACAACTCATGCCAAATTTGATTGGAAGACGGGTTGGATGGAAGAGAAGGCCTAACAGGCCTTAATCCCGCCATCAATAAAGACGACAATCAAATCAAATCAATTAATTATTTTCTTAAAATTTATTAACACGCTAGTTACTTCTACATTCCATATTACTATACTACTGTCTTATTCGTCAGTTTCAATTGGTCAGTGATTCTGACCAAACGGGTGGAGCTACAACGTTCATATTTTACTTGACGATTATGGCTATGTAGTGCCTTTTGAAAGAAAGATTTAAACAATTTAGCTGAAAAGTATCGAAATAAAGGTTGTAATATAAGCTTTTTTCATGTATAATTGTATCCCACACATAACAAAAACTTGTAAAAATACAGCCAAACCTTACACACTCAAAAGAAATTAGATCTAAAAAAAGGGCCAAGCTCATCTACCCTTCCACCTTTGCGCATTCTTAGTTTATAAACGTACTGTGTCCCGTAACAACACCCTTGAAAAGCTTCGCAAAAAAGAATTTGCAACTATTAATTTAAACGTAATAGTTCATCCAAATTCTATTTTCTAATTAATTTTAACGTAATGGTCATGCAAATTCTATTTTGCCAAGCTTTTCAAGAGTGTTGTTACGGGACACTGTACGTTTATGAATTAAGAATGCGCAAATGTGGATGGGTAGATGAGCTTGGCCTTTTTTTTAGATCTCATTTCTTTGAGTGTGTAAGGTTTGGCTGTATTTTATCAAAGTTTTTGTTATGTGTGGGATCTCATTACTTTTTCAAGTTCCATTGCAAAATTATTTGTTAAATAGAATAAATTTATCAAAGTCGATTTAATTGCTATGTATTACAATTAACAATCGAATGAAAAAATATAGTGGTACAAAGACTTGCTTTTTGTAAACAATGTAGGCGATTATTGTCACGTAACTATATAGTTACCTGTTGATTGTATGCCTGTATAAGGCTTCCAGCAATTTAAAACTTTTTCTTTCAAAGGGAATTACATCACTACTAGGAAAACGCTTAAGTCCCGCGCGTTGTGGATGAGCGTAATTGGTGCATTGAGCTGCCATGTGTTATGCGAATTTCAGTTGTTCTGTGGAAAAATCATTACTAAGTTGGATTCTTTTTAAATTTAATTAAATTAAATTAATTAAATTAAAAATTAACTTAAATTTTTTAATTTATTAATCGTAAAATTGTTAAAAAAAATCGTAAAATTGCGATTTTTATAAGAAATAATTTCTCGATTGCGCTCAAATTTAACACTAATATATAAAATCATAAAATTAAGGTTCTGCGAAAAATCATTACAATCGGATAAAGCATGTAGGTGTTATAAGTCAAAGAATTGTTTAAAAAAAGAAAAAACCCGTAAAATTTCGATTTTTATGATAAATATTTTTTCAATTGCGCTCAAATTTCACAAGAATATCTAAATTCATAAAATAAAGGTTCTGTGCAAAAATCATTAAAATCGGATAAAGCATGTAGGTGTTATAAGTGAAAGAAATTTTAAAAAATCGAAAAAAATCGTAAAATTGCGATTTTCATGAGAAATAATTTCCGATTGCGCTCAAAAAACGTGGCAGTTCTAAGTTCAAAGATTTCGAAGGTCTCCATTAAATTTCATCTCAATCGGAGTATCGGTTTAGCCGGAATCGTGCGGACAAACAGACAAAAATACAAAAAGAAGAAAAAAAAGAAAAAAAAAGAAAAAAAAACATCCGGATTTTTTCTCCAGTGTAGTAGAATGGAATCTTCGCTTCGCTCGCTACGCTCGCAACGCTCATCCAATTACCTTAATGTCCATGTAAAATATGAACGTTGTAGCCCACCGTTTGGTCAGAATCGCTGGGCAATTGAAACTGACAAATTAGATAGAAGAAGCCAGTAGGCCTAGTAGCCAGTAACGCCGCTGTATCTTCTAGATACGTATCGCGTTTAGACATTTATTAGGGCTCCCCGCCTGGTAATCCATTGGTTCCTTGATAATTCCTATCAAAATCCTAGCAAAGGCAGTGAGCCCAAGGTCTTGGTAACCATGGCAACCAGAGTCGATAAAGAAGTTTCCCCGGTTTATTGTCGGTAATCAACCCAAGGACCAAACAAAGTACAATGTTGAATATACAAATTTGCAGATATGTAAGGTATTATTCGTTGACAATGGATGTTATAATATATATACATTTTTATATTAGATATTATCATCATTAGGCGTAGGTTCATGCTCAGGCAAACTTATTAGATATATTAAATGCTTGACATGGATTTGACTACATCCAGCTACATACTTTTGGACGGTGAGAACGCCCACATTTCTAGGGCGGTGAGTCCCAGAAATTTTTAACACACGAACATCCAAACGCGCTTCTCTATTAACGTAGTTAATAAGATCCAGGTTCTCTAGTAGCCAGTAGTAACTAACGTCTTAAAGTGATTTTGAGCATGTTTCAAGTCATATTTTCACCAAGAAGGAATGCTCGTACCCCAACCAAATTTGGCATGTGTTGTCGGGTACCTAAATCCCCTCGATTTTGATAGTTTTCAAGTTCACATCACGTTTCATGATGGCTGGGTAACACCTCGAAATCACCCCAACTCTGCTTGCTGCGTATAAGGTGCCTGAGTGTGTAGCGCACCGCGGCTGGCTGCGGCGACCTAGATGTAATAACAAGAAACTATAGAAACTGACAGTAATCGCCTACAATGCGTACAACGGTACAAAAAGCAAGTCTTTGGTTAACGAGATATTTTACATTCATTGTTATAGGTATTACTATAGCAATTAGTGCAACTTTATTAGAATTATTCTATTTTAACAAAAATTATTTCCAATTGAACTTAAAAAGGTAATGAGATCCCATCGTATACAAAACTTTAATTTTTTGTAGGACAATTGTGAAGGGATATCCGAGGGCTATTTAAGAGGACTCAAACCCTTGCATCCGCATTGACGACTGAGGAAAACCTCGGAAAAAACTTCAGTCAGGATTGCCGGTCTCGGCGGGATTTGAACCCGGGACCTCCCGAATCAGAGTCGAGCGCTTACCGCTCGAACCAAAAGTGTAGGAACAAAAACTTTGTAAATATAAGGCCAAACCGTATACACTCAAAAGCAGAGATCTTAAAGAAGGGCCAAGCTCATGTACCTTTCTACATTTGAGCATTCTTAGTTCATAAACGTACACTGCCCCAAACCTATACCCTTAAAAATCTTGTCAAATAATAGTTAGCAGCTATTAAAGGGGTATTCACCCGCCTAATTAAAAAATATATTTCATTCAGGCAAGCTAGTTAATTTAGAAACTAACAGAATATTTTAGGTCCACCATTGATTCTTAAAAAATTGACAAACTTGGTATTTTCGAGCTAGGTTCCATCGGCAAAAATTTCCCATAAGAAATAACATAGTGTCGATGTTTATGAACTCGTGACCTTGGACGATTATGATCCAAACAAATTTGGCCGTTATTGACGTACTCTACAGCTTTTTATGTAAATACTCTATATTTTGTTTGTATTTTGGACTAGTGGTTCGGTCAAAATATGCTGATTACCAAGAAGGGATGTGATTTTGGAATGGATATTTTTGCGTGTTTGAGTATTTGTACCTAGTTTCAAGACACGATGTTATAAAGGGCCATTTTTGATTGGTATGATGCTGATGATATGATGATATATGTATATATGTATATCTATGTAGAATAAAAAAGAAGCAAGTTTAAGCCCATTTAAGAAATTTCCAAAAACGCAAATTTCGCTATTTTCTAGATCAAAATAAGTCGACTGTCACAAATCTGGCTGAATATACCAATTACATAGCAGAAAATTGGACAGAAAAACACAGGTTGACTCCATATACACTGACTTCTCTTGTGCGTTTGACAGCGTCAGCCATCAGCTACTGCTACACAAACTCAAAGGCTACGGAATCTGTGGAAATCTGCATGCATTACTGACCAGCTACCTCTCAAACAGACAACAAATAGTAAAGGTTCATTCAGGCACATCATCTACTGAACATGTGACGTCTGGCGTCCACAAGGCTCTATCCTTGGCCCTTTACTATTTGTGCCTTACATTAACGACCTCCCGGCTTGCTTCAAATACTCCAAATCAATCATGTACGCATACGACGTTAAGGCCGGTGTCACACTATCCGTTTCTGACGGTCCCGCGAAAGCGGATGCGCTTTAAACGGATGGCCTCTACCATGTCACACCAATCCGGTTAATTGCGTTTTAGCAGGACATAAATGGTCAGTTCTCCTCGAGTAGTGAACGTGGTGAGTCGACTACTCATGGAAAAGGTGGTGGAAAACAATGAAAAAAACTTGAAAACGGTCCGTTTCAACGGGACAGTGTGACACCTTGCATTAAACTGCGTGTGTTGTCGCTCAATCCCGCTGTCCGTTCATCCCGTTTCGCGGCAGCATGTTGCGGTAGTGCGTTAGCAACGGACAGGTGTGACACGTCGCATTTAAAACCATGTACCGTCACCATCCCGCAAAAGCGCATCCGCTTTCGCGGGACCGTCAGAACGGGATAGTGTGACACCGGCCTTAGACGAGTGAGCGAAGCGAATGAGGATTCTGTTACACTCTACTCGATCGGGCCTTGGCCGTGAGCATTGTCCAATGAATGTATATGTATGTTAAATGTATGAATATCTGTCCGGGCTCAAACGGTTGAACGGCCAAATAGATTGAGCTGAAATTTTAAACACACATCCGTGACCAGGTAACTGAGAACTGCTAACGAAATGAGCGATATCTGTTGCGATTTAAGCTCGCAAGAAATAAAAATCAAAAATTTGAACTTAGATTGCACATGTTTCATTTGCAAATACGTATAGAAGGCCACAGCCATGGTTATATATAAATTAAACACATTGATTTCAGTGACGGATAAAAAATCACACAGTCGGTGGTTATCACCACGTGTTTTGATTTTTGTTTTCCTAAGTGTCAATGTCATGCGATAGAAAGTCTATATTATAGATATAGGCGGACATTTGGCCAAGAGATGGCTCGCGCCTAAACGAACTCCATTTCACAAACGTTAGCTGATAAGTAGAATATTACTCCTCGAAACTAGAGGCGAGCTCTGGTAGTTGTCGTCGGGGACCTCTCCTCCTCCGCAACGACGACGACCATAACGACACGAACGATGACAAAGACTATGACGACCACGACGTGAGAACCCCTCTTTTCCTTTTACCTACTTGTAGCTGATTCTGTTCTGCATAGTTTTCTTTATCCCCTAGATTAGAGTTGCGTATTATAACCTAACAGTTGACGCGCCTTTAATCCAAATCAACTTAACCTCAACTATGCCAAAGCCTCCATTCAGTACGAAGACGGCGACAACGACTACACGATTGGTTGACGCCCTCTGAAACCATACTATGAAAACGCCAAAGTCATGTTAGACGAATGAGCAAGCCACGTGTTGAATACTCGGTAATATTAATAATATCATGAGTATAAATGAGAGGGTTGAGATTAGTTGTAGTAAGGCGCGTCAACACTGTAAGGCCTACTGCACCACTCTAGCCTAATAAACTGTGGAGGAGAAATATGCCATGCTAGCAGATTCAGCCTTAGGTTTTGGGGAGGAAAAGGGGTTGTTTCCGGGTACTCAGCACATGGCTTGCTCACTCGCTAACAACGACCTTGGCGTTCCCTAGTTAAAACATATGCTGCTGGTTACACCCACATGATCTGGTTACAATTAATTAATGTTTACTACGTGAATTCTTAAATACCGGTACGAGGAAATATTCTTATTGGATGAGCGTAGCGAGCGAAGCGAAGATTCCATTCTACTACACTGGACAAAAAATTCCGGAATGTTTTTTTTTTCTTTTTTTTGTATTTTTGTCTGTTGTCCACACGATTCCGGCTAAATCAATACTCCGATTGCGATGAAATTTTATGGAGGCCTTCGAAATCTCTGAACTTAGAACTGCCACGTTTTTGAGCGCAATCGAAAAATATTTCTCATGAAAATTGCAATTTACGATTTTTTTCGATTTTTTAAAAATTTCTTCGATTTATAAAACCTACATGCTTTATCCGATTTTAATGATTTTCTCACAGAACCTTAATTTTTTGAATTAATATATTCGTTTGAAATTTGAGTACAATCGAATAATTATTTCTTATGAAAATCGAAGTTTTACGATTTTTTCCTTTTTTATAATTACGAATACATTAAAAAAATTAAAAATTAAAGTTTATTTTTAATTTGATTTAAATAAATTTTTTAACAAATCTTCAACTTATTTTTTCACAGAACAACAGAAAATCCGCATTACACTTGGCTACTCAATGCACCAATTACGCTCATCCAACAACGCGGCGGGACTTGAGCGTTTTCCTGGTTAAGTCTTATTTCGCTATGCAAGTTCTACAAGAAGATGGATGATTTTGAATTGATCCATCAAAAATTACACAATACCTTTAAATGACTACAAACTTAAAAAAATATAGTGTTTAACAAATTTATATCACCAGTCCAGATAATTTGCGACTTTACGAAAGATTTCAAAGTCTTGATTGGGAAAAATATTGGGACATTATTTTCGTCCAGCGAAGCAAGTGGGATGAGCTGGGCTGGATTGTAATTGGCAATGCCCACGGTAAAAAGAGCAGCTCCATTATTTTTAATATCGTCAGCTGGCTGTTTGGGATCCGAACCACGATTACTTTCACCGTCAGTAATCAAAACTGAAAAAAACATCACCCTTTAGGCCTACACAAACTTGTATTGCGAGAAATGAGAATGTAAGTTTAAAAAAAAATTATTCAAATTTTTCGGTCAGTTTGGCATGCTCAACTTAATAACGTGTAACAAGGAATGGTGTTTCTTTTATTACATACCCTGTCAGCCAAAATGTTTATATTAACAATTACCACACAAAACAATTCACTGCTAAAATACTTCAACGCATCTCACCAACTACATGATATTTTGACAACAACAGCATATTATGCAACTTACTCAAACTTAAGGTACGTCATAAATTTTTGCATAAAGCTGTTTTCCTTCCAAAAACCCAAAAAAAAAAA